>PVKM010007206.1:0-42044 GCA_004027735.1 Carollia perspicillata | reverse complement strand
ATGACATATTCAGAATGATTAGTTAATTAATACCCTGCATTATTACAGGAAACCAGCTAACAGTCCAAAAACCATGCTAGTAAACTCAGGAAAAGGAACCCTGGAATTGAGAAGCAGATAATAGTGGTTTGGGTGGATTAGAGATCTCAGCAGAAAGAAAAATGTCAGAATCTTGGTAACAGACATTAGTAAATTAGTGAAGAAGAAGTATCTGAAATTTCCTTCTAGTACACAAACACCAAGAATTGAGGTGACAGGAATCGGATGTGAACTGTATATTCCAGAACAGGACAGGTGTAGGTGGCCCCTGGATGTAGACAGAAACTGGATATTAAATGGTTCTGTATCAATTCCAATGTGTGTGTGGGGATTTTCCACATCACTAAGCAATCTTTGGACACCACTGCTGTGTCCTACACTTCAAGTCTATTCTGACGCTATTCCCAATTCAGAGAAACATTTTATTTACAAGATTACTGGTTTATAATGAAAGGATACAGGAACAGTTCCATGAAAGATGCATTGGGCAAGTTATGGGGAAAGACCGAGGAGCTTCCATGTCCTCTGTAGGTGAGCCACTCTCCCTGAATCTCCAGATGTTCACCACCCTGGAATCTCTCTGAACCCAGTCCTTTAGGATTTTTTATGAAGACTTCATTACACAAGCGTGATTGAGTAATTCATTGGCTATTGGTGATTGAACTCAATCTCCAGCCCTTATCCCTTCTCTGGAGATCATTATGGCACTGCAAGTCCCAACCCCTAATTACATGGTTTGCCCCACTGGTCACCAACCTCCATCTTTAGGTGCTTTCTAAGAGCCACCTCATTAACATAACAAAAGACACTTTCGTTGCCCTCATCACTTAGGAAATTCCAAGGATTTTAGGAGCTGTGTTCCAAAAACAAGATGAAGACCAATATATATTCCTTTTTATAAATCATAATATCACAAATGTGGAGCAGGAATTGGATGGGAATAAGAGTTATGTAATTTCCCTTTTCAGTAATAGGACTAAAATCAAGAAAGAAATTCAGAGTGGGGAAGAGAAACAACCTTGAACTGGAAAGCTACAGGAGGATGACACTGCCACAGTAAATATCGTATCCAAGTGTTTAAAAAACAGAGTTCCCTACTTTTGTTGCTGGAGAAAATGGGCTCTTGCAAAGTTGTGGGAAAATAATTTCAAGGACTCACACATGGGAGAACTTTAAGTGCAGTGGCAAGATTTATTGGGGTGAAAAGAAAGAGTGCACCTCGGGAATGTAGAGAGCAGGCAGGCTCTAGTAGCAGCTGCCCTGAGGTCCTTGCTAACCCTGCATAAAATTGTTTGGTTTGGGGAACAAGCAGGCTATCTCTCAAACTATCCAACCCCTTTCCTCATTCTTCCCAGGGATGGGACCTACCCATATCCATCCCTTTCCTTCATCTTCTGTAGTGCTATGCCCTTATCCTATTTGAGCCTTTTCCCAGATTTTCCCAGGCTAGACTCTTCCCCTTTACGGTCAACATTTTGGCTCCTACTGCAACCTGCCTCGAAGTTCTGTCTCGTCATCTGGCTCCTACTGCAAATGCACCCAGCAAAGGAATCCCCCCCTTCCTGTTTATCCTGCCCCACTCCCTATAATCGGGATGGCTGGGCAAGTTTTTCCTGGGGAGATTGGAAAGCCTTCTTTCCTGCTTGTTTGGGGATTAATATCCCTTTGGTGGAGAATGCGTCTGTCCTTAGGGGTGTCTGTTAAACTGTAGCTTAACCAGTTTAGCTCCTTTCTGTTTTGTTAATACCTAACTAGCTACCTACATTAACACTTCAGCCCAGATATAACTTCCCTTTGTTTTTTACCTCAAAGAAACCCTGAATAACTCAACAAGCTCCAAGGGAGGGTCAGTTCTGTGTTTCTGGATGCCAGTAAGTTTGGAAAGCATGTCCAGAGAACCATATATGATCAGTGTAAAGTGGAAATTATACTGCCAGGATATACAGGGACCAACACAAATAACATCCCTTTTTTATTACAAAATATTTTATTACAAAATAATAAGCATATAGTTCTGCAACATAACAATATCACACTCAAGCACACCATATGACATTTTAGGTGAAATGTTCAAATTAAAACTATGAATTATTACACCCATGTTATTACCCTACAAACCATACTTAAACAGGCCTTACTTCTGCCAGACCCTGTATTCTCATGGTAATGGAAAATGGGGAGAGAAACCCAGGAAAAGATGAAATGGTATAAGGAAATAACTGCCAGTGAACCACCAGCAATAAATGTTTCTCAAGTGGATAACTGAACAAATCGCTGTAGATTTTTCTAAGACAATCTTGTTTAAAATGGACAGAAAAGTTTCTGTTTTTCTCAGTGCCATTCAGAGATAATGATATCTTCATTAATCTCATTGAAGTCTGGAGTGCTTCTTATATCAACGAGTAATGCTGGTCAAGGGTTTTCCTAATTATTTTTAAAATTACATAGCAGGTGTTCTTTTTTGCTCCAGTCCCGGCCCTCAGAGTTGCCATAGTCACTACTGTCAGGGATGCTCTAAGCACTGAGCAGTCCCCTTTCCTCCAGCCACATTTGTTTGCCATGATTGTTACTTCAGGATTCCTCTTTTAATTCTTTCTCCCGAAAGCAAGTCGATGGAAAGGAGAAGAGGCTTAATTAAATTATCCATTTTTTAATGTTGTTTTCTGCTAAACCTACTCAAATTGTATATTCTCACAATTTAGGTAAAGTATAGTTGAGTTTATAAAATTTATTGCCAATCAAAAATATATATCTGGTGTGAAAATCATTGCCTAGTGCTGTGTCAAAATTCTTTAAACTAATGGGCCTTTACAGGGAATGCATTATCCAGAATAGTTTAAAATATGCAAAGAGTGCACAAGGAGATTCATAGAGCTATAAAATTATTCTAAGCCAGAACAAAGTATGTTCTGATATTTAAAGGATTTAGCTACTAATTTTTAAATGCAGAATATAGTTGACATTTCTAATTGAACAGTTACTGAAATAATCACATCAAATCTCTTGGTTAAATGTTCAAAGTAGAGCCCCTGAAATATGCATGTTACCAAATCAAGGCAGAGGGATTTTCTTTTGCATACATGACTTTTATTTAGATAAATGTTAGATGCCTTTTATTTAGAAATAAGATAATCTCTTAAAATAAGATATGCTTACTCTTCAAAGAAAATTTGACTGTGTGGAACTCAAGGGGTTTATGCAATGTTTATTCGGTAGTTAACTTATTAAGTATCCACTGTTCGTAAGGAAGTAAATTTAAAAACATATAAACTCAGTTTCTGATGTCAAGCTTCTGATAGTGAATATTGGGAAAATACAGTATTTCAAGGCTGTGTTACCCATCAGTCATATGTCCTAAGACCAAATTTCTCAAAGCGTGGTATAGGTACCTTTATTGTCACATTAAACAAGTTTATTTGGTACATGGATGAATATTTAAATTTTATTTAATTTTTAATTTTGGGTTGGCAAAAAGTTCATTTTTTTTTTCAGTATGATGGCTCTAGTAGTGCTTAGTTGTCTTTAACTTCATTTGGAACAATTTTGTTAAATTGTATTGCAACAACTTGCAATATAATATCAGCATACATTTAAAATAACTTATCAAAATTGGTGAATTTTTGTGTAGCCATTTAATGTTGAAGATGGAAGACATTTTCAGCATACATTCTCAGCATATTATGATTTATTATTTCAAGAAAGGTAGAAATGCAACGGAAACAATAGAAGATTTGTGCATTGTATGGAAAAGGTGCTGTGACTGACCAAACATATCAAAAGTGACTTGCAAAGTTTTGTGCCGGAGACTTCTTGATGTATGATGCTCACAGTTGAGTAGACCAGTTGAAGTTGATAGCGATCAAATCAAGATATTGAGAACAATCAACATTCTACCACACAGGAGATAGCCGACATACTCGAAATATCCAAATCAATGAAGTTGTTGGTGGAGATGAAAAGAGGACTCATGGACATGCACAACAGTGCCCATGGGGGGGCAGTATAAGGGGCCTAAATGATAATGGGAAAAAATACAATATAATTTTTTTAAAAATAAACACATGGGTAAAGTTAAACACAAACACACACACAGAAAAATGTGCCTATTATTTTGTGGAAAAAAACATACAGACTATTGGGCCAAATATATATTTGACTTCAGTGATAAAACAGACTACTATAAGCACTGGAACTTCTAGGTTTTAGGAATCTGAGGAAACAGAAGGATTTCATAAAATATTTCCAGGGGAGTACTACAGAAGATATACTAATGTTCCAAATGGGATGAGTTTCTGTTGATAAGACCCAAGAGAAGTACATAGGTTTATCTTATCGAAACAGATGTCTGTGGTTACAATCTTCTATATTTTTCAGTAAACTGCCTCAATGGGGTCTTCTCAGCACATCAAATATCCAGTCAGCTATTTAGAGACGAAAGAGGTTTTGGGATATAGATTATTTACAAGCATATGTTTCTAGTTTTTATTTTAATGAAGCTAATTCAGAAATCAGATTTTTCCACGTCTAAGCTCTAAATGTTTCCCAAAGTGTAACCAAATCAGTGCCACGTCAGGTGAGACTCACCCAGAGATTAAGAAGAAAAAGTCACCACTGGGTAATGCAAACTGATCTGAAAGGGTGAACAATGTAGAACAGAGATAACAATTTAATAGGCCAAGAGGGAAAGTTTGATTTTGTTTCTAACAGCAAATGGCATTTAGCAATATGCAATTCTCTCGACTCTAGACTAAAGATATTTTTCATCTTTGTAGTACATTTTCCATTTTGGAATTCTTTTATTTTTCCCCTCATTACTTTCAGTAAGCAATGGTAAATTTTAAGTGTTTGCAGTATTCTCTCCCCCCTTACCCACAGTTTTGCTTTCTTTAAATGGTCAACCATGGTTCAAAAATATTAAGTGGAAAATTTCAGAAATGAACACTTCATGAGTTTTAAATTGCGTGCCTTTCTGACTAGCGTGATGATGTCTTACACTGTCCCTCTCCAAGATGGGAAGCATCCCTGTGACCAGTTTATTCATTCTCTCTACACCTCCCTCTCATTCATCACTTAGTAGCTATCTCAGCTGTCAGATCAGTTATGAGAGAGAGAGAGACCACATTCATATAGCTTGTATTACAGTATATTGTTATAATCTTTATTATTACTTATCATTGTTAATCTCTACCATGCCTGATTTACAAATTACACTTTATCATAGGTATGTGTGCATAGGAAAAAGCATAGTATATAAAAGTGTGGTGCTATCCACAATTTCAGACATCCACTGGGGAGCTTGGGATGTACGCCCTGTGGATAAGAGACTACTTTGTTACTTAGTTTTTGCTATCAGTGTCCATCTGACTTAGTAAAAAATCTAAAGAACATACTTTACATCACAAATTTACATCATATAATCTTTTGAACATTAAATTTGTTTAAATATTTGTTCAATGTTTGACATGCACTAGGTTGTTTTGTGTCAGGAATACAAATACAAATAAGACGCAGTCCATGATCTAAGCAACCTGCGAATCAGGAGGGGGAAACTAATGTTTTTTTTTATTTTGTTCTAATATAAAGGAAGAGATATAAAGATTACAGTTAATAAATCATAGCTGGACATTTGGATCTGATGCTAAAAAGAGAAGTCTATAAACAAAGTATAAAGTTTGAAGTCATTTAGTTCTAGATAACTGTTGAAGAAATGATGAAGATTGAGATACTCAGGAAATACATACAAAAGAGAAGCAAAGATGGGAGAGAAACAAGAGCCATGGAGCGAATGTAAGAAAACCCAGCCAAGTGTATAAGCAAATCAAGAGAAGATAGTAGCTGGTAGGACACTACAAGAGGAGAGAGGATTCAACGTTCCCAATTCTTACGTAGGGTACACTGGGAACAGAGAACAAGTCATTAGCAATTTAGGCCAAATAACTCAGTCTTTGAGATAACTGTTTCTACAGTGAGGACAGTAGGTGTAAAAATCAAAAAGCTGATTTCTGAAATGTGTCAAGAAAGTGGAGCTAGCCCAAAAAGGAATCACAGACAAAAAGAAAGTTTGTTTAGTGATGGAAAAATTGTACTGCAGTAATTTTATGAGTGATGGGTCAAAGCCAGTGGAAGAACTAGCAAATTAAAATGCCAAAAATAAAAAAGACACAGCAAGGTACAGAAGAGGGGTGGAGCAGGACCCAGAACGTATGCAGAGGTGTTCAATGTGAAAGGAAGTTTGTGCACCTCTCCTCAAACAGTAGGAAGTTTCAAACGTATGATATTGTGGATAATTTAAGATGTATATCTAGGAAAACTAAGAGAGGCCTGTGATGTGTCAGGAAGCAAAACAATGATAATAGAGGCTTAGAGAAAGGAGCTGAAGTAGGAGCTCCTACGCTTAGCAAGAGCATGGATGAAACTGGAGAGCATTATGCACAAGCCAAGCCGTGAAAGACAAACACCATATGATCTCACCTATAAGTGGAACCTAATCAACAACAACAACAAAAAAAAAAACAAGCAAGCAAAATACAAACAGAGACATTAAAATAAAGAACAAACCTACAGTAACCAGAGAGGAGGTGGGAAGGGATAACAGGAAAAGAAGGGGAAGGATCATCAAGGAACATGTATTAAGGACCCATGGACAGCCAAAGGGGGTAAGATTGAGAGCGGGAGGTGAGGATGACTGGGGTGGGGTGGGAGTGGTGTTGGGAAATGGAGACAACTGTATTTGAACAACAATGAAAACAAAGAGAAAAAAAAGAAAGAAGCTGAATGAAGGTTTAAATACAGTTCTAAAAATAGAATAACCAACCAGCTAGAGAAAAATAAAAGCCTTTACCAGAAGCACCCAGAACATAGGTGTGTATATGTGTTTACACTATGGATAGTATATGAAAAGAAATATTTCTTATCTAAAAATAAAGGAATCAGAGTTTTCAGGAGAACAATCAATGTTCAGGAGTTAACATTGATTGAAATGTAGTCTTCACAATCTTCTGTTAATAAGATTCCCACAGATATGACAACTTACACAAATCTTTTAAAACATAATGGCAATGTGTTCTAGCCAATTGGGTAATGTTGGTGCCTAAACATGATAATATAAAGAAGACATGGACTTCAGCTTATGAAAGAATATAATGAAACATAACAATGCAGGCTTGGTTCTTTAGGATACTATCATGGGGTTATTCAAATGAAAACATAATGTGGTTAAAAAGTATCATTTTAAGTAACATTGACTGAGACATTTTAATTCAGCAATATATTTAGAAAATAACTCAAATTGAGATTTTGTTAATGATTGCATAAAATATTATATATGAACTAACTTAAAGTACTTTCGTATTTTGATTGGGAAATATATGAATTTTTTCCAAAGGGTAGCAACAAACTTTAAAAGTCTGCCAATCCTTTCCCATACCATTTTCTATCTGCTTAAATTGCTTATTCTTAAAATTAGAACATTTCTAATTCTAATGTTAGAACATTCTAACAATAAAGCAGTTACCAATAGGATGTGCTTCATGGTTATTATTAAATGTTATCATTCAATGTGTAATAAAATAATAGGAAAAAGAAAAAAGAAAGTGCACACTATAATCTGTCTTCTTTTTTTTTTTTAAGATTTTACCCATTTATTTTTAGAGAGAGAGGAAGGGAGGGAGAAAAACAGGGAGAGGAACATCAGTGTGTGGTTGCCTCTCATGTGATCCCTACTGGGGACCTGGCCTGCAACCCAGGCATGTGCCCTGACTGGGAATCCAACCAGTGACATTTTGGTTTGATTCAATCCACTGAGCGTCATCAGCCAGGGCTAGAATGTATTTTCTATATGGTATTGCAATAATGATGATGATGATGTTTTTAACAGGTATGGTCTTGCTCTTGCTCTTTTCCCATCCTGGAATGTTCTGTCATAGATGTAGCATGAGAGATTTTCATTCTTTTCTCAGACCACAGGTCAGAAAAACCTTCCTCGATTGTCTGATCTAAAAGAGCTTCCTTCCCACACCACTACTTACTTGATTGTATCCCTTGGTTTTTCTGGAGAGCTTTTATCATTAACCAAGATTATCTTTGTCATTCATTTGCTTGTTTGTTTATTGTATACATGCCTTGACTACCATATAATTCTAGGAGAGCAGATGTTGAGTGCCTGGACATAAAACTAAATAATTATTGCTTAATTAATTATTGAGGCAGATTAAATAACATGTATTCTGTGTTTTATAGTTGGCACTGTACTTGGCAAAATGCATTCATAACACAAAGTATTTTTTAAAATCAGAACTGCTATGTCAGGGAAGAAGGTTTGGAATTGGGGGAATGAGAGTTGGGAGGCCCTGGGGGCTACCAAGAGCACTTGTATTATCTGAACCAGACAAACTCAACCTTGACCTCTTGATGTACTGATTTGTCTACTTATTTGTGAGGCACATTAAAAATGATATAGTGCTAATAATAAATGATTGAGGTTTCTGAATAATTTTCTTATAAAATATTGAAGAGCTAACAGCATTGTCTCTGTAATGTTCCTAGTATATTCCTGTGTGAGAGAAGAAGAAGCATTATAAGGAACTGGCATTTCTCAGAGCATGTCATATGGTGATGATTTGTAGCGTTTTTACCCTGAAAATTTTTGGCACTTTGAAAGTACTTTGTATATATCCTTATGAATATTTTGTGCATGCTAGTAGTATTTTGTATGTATATCAAAGTAAAAAATAGTTTTAGAACTACTGTTCGAAGTTACCAGTGTTTATAAGAAAAGAGGTGTTTTGGGTAGCTTTAATTTTGTTGAGGGGAGAGAAGATGATCAATGAGTGTTTGTATCCACGTGACTTATCAGTGCCTGATACGCCCAGTGTGACCTTAAAATTGTCTTTCAAATGATAGAATTAATGAACTACACAAGTGATACAATTTAACTAGTGTGACAAGACCCTATGAGATGTTTTATCTATTGAAAGAATTAACTTTGGTAGTTTAGATTTTAAAGGGTGATTATAGTGATTATTTTCTCCAAAGTACCCCATCACTAGCTTAGTTATCTCCCACTAGAAAAAGGTATCTCCCACTAGATTCACTCTATGCAGTGATTCTAACAAGACAGGGAGACTTTCCTGAGTTGGTACTGTGATTTATAGCAACCTCAGGCCATTCTTTCTAAACTTTACATATATACCACTATTACTTCTTCACTCTACTACTATTCTTTTCACTGCTACTCTTTTCACTCCCTACCACTCTCTACTCCTATGGTAAAAATAATTGAAGTAAATAATGTTATTTATAACAGTTCATCTTTTTCTTCTGGCTTGTAGGAACTGTTCTGGGCCGAATTGTGTACACTATAGAGATAATGAGGTACCTGTGACCTTATTTGGAAATTGAATCTTTGCAAATGATCAAGTTAAGATGAGGTCATTAGGGTCAGCCTTCATCTAATATGGCACACGTCCTTGTTAAAGAGAGAGAGAAAGATCTAGACACAGAGGCAGACAAGCATGAAGGGAAGACATTGCGAAGACAGGGGGGCAACACATCTATAAGCCAAGGAGCTAGGAGGGAGGCATGGAACAGATTCTACCTCACAACCCTTAGAAGGAGCAATTTCTCCAGACAACCTGTATTTAGGAATTCTCGTCTCTGGAACTGTGAGACAATATATTTCTGTTATTTAAGCCACTCAGTGTGTGGTGCTTTGTTATAGCAGCTCTAGAAACTAATAAAGGAGCTGCAACTAATTGAGAATTGTGGGTTAATAATAATAACTGATTGGAATAATTTAAAAGTATTCAGTTAGTTATTAAGACAATAAATAGAAAAGTATATCTTTATTAATAATGAAGTAACTTTAAGATACTTTATTTTATATAAATTACCATTGGCCGTGTAGAAAAAAATTTCAGAAAATATATTTTATCCACTATGAGTGGCAACTTGTTGCCAAATGTCAACTGTTATCAAACTTTTCTTTTTTTTAATATTTTATTTCTTTCTTTTGAGAGAGGGGAAGGGAAGGAGAAAGAGAGGGAGAGAAACATCAATGTGTGGTTGCTTCTCATATGGCCCCCACTGGGGTCCTGGCCCACAACCCAGGCATGTGCCCTGACTGGGAACCGAACCACAACCCTTTGGTTCACAGCCCGTGCTCAATCCACTGAGCTACACCAGCCAGGGCTCAAACTTTTCTTAATCTAACTTTATATTTCCCTACTGCCATGGATCTAATCTGCACTGAAACTAACTGAATTTTTTTTAGGTTCAGGAGCCTGCTGCAGTGTTTGTTTTGCTCACAGCATATGGGTCTTCCATTACAGGCTTCAGATTAACTTTGACATCAAAAGCTCTATTACTGCCTGCAAGCGCAGTCGAGCAAAGTGCCCTCTCCTATTTAGCCTATGCTCTGTTATTTCTTTTACAAGGAGAGGCCACTTTCTCTTTTGCATATGGTGCCCCACACCACATGGGACTTAACTTTACAGTCAAAATAAGAAACTCTAGATCTATGGTAGATCTATGATAGATCTACAATATCACATCTCTACCTATTAATACAGCCTGCAACTTTAAGGCAAATCATGGGGATTATGTTAGTTGGTATAGAGAGGGGGAAGTAAGGGCACTTCTGAGAGGCTTAAATTATATGTAATCAAAAAGGGCAACAGAAAATTTTATTATGGTATATGACATATATGATGTTTTATATCTGAATTGCTTTTGTCAATTTGAATTTTTGCTCATTTAAGAATAAAGGTAATATTTGCCCTGGCTGTTTAGTTGTTTGGAGTATCATCCCATGCACCAAAAGTCTGTGGGTTCAATCCTGGGTCAGGGCACATACCTAGGTTATGGGTTTGGTCAGGGCATGTAGAGGAGGCAGTTGAGCTCTCTCTCTCTCTCTCTCTCCCCCTCTCCCTCCCTCCTTCCTCTCTTTCTAAAATCAATAAAAAAAATATCCTCGGGTGAGGATTAAAAATATATGATATTCATATTGATATGTATGTTAGGTATTTTGCCACACTTTAAAAGGCAATAATTATATTCAATACATTTCATGGTTTAAGTAATTACATAGAAATGCAGCATTTTAAAGTTCTATGAATAGTTCTATGAATAGCCAATTTACCATTAAAATATTTTATGATCACAGAAACATAGTTGTTTCAAAATATTCTACTTTGAAATGACTGCAAATGACAATTTATAACTAGCCCCAAACACAGCATCATATGACCAAGTAAATTAAAATTTTATAAAGAAATATTTCTTTCACCAGAAAAAAATTTACACAATTGCTATGTATTATTAGAATATGAAACTTAATTCTATATTTAAATATCATTCTACATACTCAGCTTTAGGAAGTATATGTCCTGTACTTGTCAACTCTCTTTTGCTCTCAGAAATTCCTAGTTTGAGTGATGGAATTTAAGAACTTGGACAAACTGAGTCATAAAAGGTACATCGAACTTGAAGGAACTCTGCTACAAGCATAAAGTCGTGTAGCATATTGGCCGATATGCTCATGCACAGTGAGCCTCTGATGAAGCAGCTGGATACGACCTGAGGCAAGTTCCTTTGAGGGTCCTGGAGAGTATCCAGTGCTCTCTGATACGTGCTTTTCATGACTCAGACATCACAGTAGCTTGTTTATACTCTAATATAATGCAGTTCACAGATTTCAATTTTATTTATAGAGCATGAGAATGTTATTAAAATAATTGCTATGCAAACTCAGATAAAATAGAATAATAATGTAAGTTAAATGTTACTGTGTGACTGGAGTCATTGTTTCTGTGTCATTGATACTTTACTATTTATTGTAGGCTTTGACTTGATTTTTTATTTTTCCTACTTAAAATACTTTTCATTTTTTTCATTAGTCAGACATGAGTATATTTCTCTCATATCAATAAAATATATCGGGAAGTTCTGTTCTCTCTTTGATATTGATTAGATAAAATTTCCATTTGAGAACTATTCATGTATATGATGACATTATAAAATAAAATTATTTTAACATTCTCTGGAAATTATTAGATTAATGCAAAATCAGTTTGTAGTAATTATCATAAAATCTTGAGGAATAATATTGTCCTCCTCAAATTTGTGTGTAACAAAGGGCTCATGTCCTTTAGTATTTAAATTTAACTGTAATTTAGATGTGTCAAAAAAAAGTGTTTCTCAAATTATAGTTTACTTGTATTGTACTTCCTAAAAATTGATTTGAAATTCATTGATTTTAAAAATATATTTAAAGAAATATAACTAATAAATATATTTATGTGTAGTATATCAAGTTTCTAATAACATTTTATAATATTAATGTTATTATTTTCTTGCTATCTTCAGTGATACACTTAGGAAATGGAAAGGGCAATAAGTTACATGGGCTTACCAAGAAATAGAAATATAAATATACGAGATCTGTCCAGAAAGTATCCAGCCATGTGCTATGAAAAATAGAGACATTTACTGAAGAAGATACAAGATACAAGAAACATTGTACATAGGACAATGTTGCCTCAGTCCCTTTCAAACTAGGCACCTGGGGACCTCACACAGTTCTCCCAATAGCTATCAGCTGCTCTATTGTATTTTCCTGAATCTCACTGATGGTCTGAAATCTCTTCCCTTTTAAAGGTAATTTTAGTTTTGGGAAAAGTCAGAAGTTACAGGGTGCAAAATCTGACAATACGGGAGCTGGGGTACCTGGGTGACTTGATGTTTCACTAAAATCTCTGCACAAAATGTGATACATGGGTGGGTGTGTTGTTGTGATGAAGCTGCCTATCACCAGTACCCATAGCTACAGCCTTCTGAATCATCAGAATAGGCTCCCTAGAGGAATGTTCAAACTTAATGAAAAATTTTATGCAGATTCATTGCTCTACTCACTCAGTCATTTTGAATGTGACAGCCACACAGTAAACTCAATAGCATCTACTGCCCTCATTGGCTAGTACAGTGAAGTTGTCATTGTTCACACATGTACATTCCAGTCCACTCTCAAGATTGCCAGTTTACATCAACATCACACAAACCATTCTCATTAAATTAACAATGGCTCAACTTTTTCTGGACAGACTACACACACACACACACACACACACACACACCAGGGGAGACCCCCCCAAAATGGAATTATCTTCCAGAGGGTGGGCCTCTTATAGTATAGGCTTTCCCCACTAGGTATGTGTTCTAGGAACCTATCTATTTCAGTGTACTAGCTGGTATTATTGTGAGAGGCTGTATTCTGTATCAGGGAATTTTTTTTTGAAGACTCTTTCAACGCATTTGCTCATTTCATGATGGGTGATTTACAACCACACCTGCTCACTCTGTGCTGAGTATTCAGCAGTTTTTGACAAAAAACAGCATGATCCTCACACCCCACCCACTCTACTCATCTGATCTTGCCCAGAGCTACTTTATTTTGTTTTCCTGGATGAAAAAAGCCCTCAAAGGGAAATGTTTTGCTGACATAGAAGAGGTGAAACAAAAAATGGCAAAAGCACTAAAAGATATCAAAATGAATGAGTTCAAAAACTGTTTTAAGCAGTGGAAGAAATGTCTCAACAGGTATAATGCATCAAATGGAGAGTATGTTGAAGGTGACTGAAGTTTAAACATGTAAGAATAAATATATACACAATTTTTATAAATAAATTTCATGTTTTGGAACCCCCCTTGTATATACATATATATGTACATACTACATACATACAAACATTGGTGGTTATATTTTATCATTTGTTGGTTACATTTTACAATTCAATATTTCAAATCCTAAAGATTTAAATATTCACTTAACAATCTTTCAAAAAATTTAGGCCATAGAAAAGAATCAAAGTTATATACATGGGTAATTTTTTTAAATTCTTATAAATCCATTTTAATGAATTATCAATTTTTGTATTTAAAGTATATAATATCTATAATTTATAGCTTTAAAAAAGTTTTGATATTAGCCAGTCATCAAATTGCATATTATTAAAATTCTTTTCAGAGCAATTAAATACTATGGAATTATTAATGAAGAAACAGGAATCATGGCTTTTGGGATCACTGCAAATAAGTTGAATATTACCCTAGATAAACATATTTATGTTTTTTCACCTGTGGGCATGTCACAAAGGAGCCTTGCCTTTTATCCAGGCACTGCCCTTGCCAGAGAAAAATTAAGTGGCTCTTTTAGGAATGCATAAACTCTGGAAAGAAAAGGACTTAAATGGCTTAAAAGAATAATTAAGCTGACTATAGTTGAGGTAGGTTTTTAGAAATTGAGGATAGTAGTTTCTATGCAGTTTCTGTGTATGGAATCTCCTCCATTCTTCCGTACTGCAACAGACACCAAGGAATGTACTAATCTGTGAGGTCTGTCTAGAAAAAGGTGAGCCAATATTTACATAGTGAAAATGGTTTGCACAATATTAATGTAACCTGGCAGCCAAGGAGAATGGACTAGAATGCACATGCGGGAACGAGGATGACCTCACTGTACTAGTCAGTGGGGGCGGTAGATACCATTGACTGAACATGTATACTATGTGGTTGTCACATTCAAAATGCCGAATGAGTAGAGCAACGAATCTGCATCAAATTTTGCATTAAGCTTGAACATTCCTTCGCAGAAACTATTTTGATGATTCAGAAGGCCTCAGCTATGGGCAACTGGTGATGGACAGCTTCATCACAACAATGTGCCCACTTATACATCATGTTTTATGCAGTTTTTTTGGCAAAAAATCTCATATGATTCAGCCCTTCTACATCCCAGATTTGGTACCCTGTGAATTCTGGCTTTTCCCAAAACTGAAATCACCATTGAAAGGGAAGAGATTTCAGACTGTTGATGAGATTCCAAAAAAATACAGTGGGGCAGCTTATGGAGATTTGGAGCTGATAGGAGAACTGTGTGAGGTCCCAAGGTGCCTACTTTGAAGGGGACTGGGACATAATTGTCCTATGTGCAATGTTTCTTGTATCTTGTGTCTCTTTGAATAAATATCTCTATTTTTCAATGTATGTGGTTAGATACTTTATGGACAGACCTTGTATATTAGTTGAAGGAATTTGATGGAGATATTTCTGATGGGGGTATATTTGTGAAGAATGAGCCTTAAATTCAGTAGCTTGTAAGTAACACCAAAGTTTCCATTGACTAATTTAGTATGGGGAAGTGGGCATGATGATCAGATGAAAGAGGCTTGTGTGGTGAGAATTTCAGTTGAACTGAAAGGTAATCTCTGTTCCCTAGATTTTTGGACTGTGTAAGAAACCAGAGACAACTTATAACTTCAACAAAAGGGAAAAGAGCCTGCCAGTGAGGCTCTGAGATAGATTTAATTGATTTAGAAAATACGAAACTAGACTTCTGGCAAAGATGGAGGCATAAGTAGGTACACTTTGGTTCCTCTCACAACCAAAAGAAGGACAACAAATTTAAAAACAAAAAATAACCAGAACTGACAGAAAATCAAACTGTATGGAAGTCCAACAACCAAGAAGTTAAGGAACAAACATTCATCATCCAGACCAATAGGAGGGACAGAGAGTTCTCACAGCAAGGTGACAGCTAGAGGACCAGGGTGGGTAAGCCACCAGCTGGTGGACCAGTCAAGGTGGTGACTGGTGGACCAGGTGGTCCCACATTTGCACGCAAATAAGGCAGGAGGAACAACCTGGGAGTGAAACAGACCTCACAACCCAGGGTTCTAGCGCTGGAAAACAAAGCCTCAAAACCTCTGATTAAAAACATGTGAAGAGTACAGTCTGGGGAGAAACTCCCAGCATTACAGGAGAGTTCATTGGAGAGACCCACAGGGTCCTAGAATGTACACCAACCCATTCACCTGGGAATCAGCACCAGAAGGGCCCAATTTGCTTGTGGGTCACAAGGGAAGTGACGGAAAGCTGGATGAGAGCCAAGCAAGTGGCATTGTTCCCTCTCATACCCCTAGTCCTCATACAGAGCCACACTGCAGAGAAGTGGGTTTCCCTGCCCCGGTGATTACCTGTGGTTCTGCCTCTTAAAATGTAACAGGCACACCAAGACAAGAAAATGTATGGCCCAAATGAAATAACAGATCAAAGCTCCCAAAATAGAACTAACTAATGAATAGATAGTCGACATATCAGATGCAGAAATGAAAACACTGGTTATCAGGATGCTCACAGAAATGGTCAAGTTATGGTCATAAAATAGTGACAGAAGTGAAGGCTATGCAAAGTGAAATAAAGGAAAATGCACAGGGAACCAACAGTGATGGAAAGAAAACTGGGACTCCAATCAATGGTTTGGACCTGAAGGAGGAAATAAACATTCAACCAGAACAGAATGAAGAAACCAGAATTCAAAAAAATGAGGAGAGGCTTAGGAACCTCCAGGACAAGTTTAAACATTCTAACATCCAAATCATAGGGGTGAAAGAAGATAAGAGGGAGAGCAAGAAGTTGAAAACTTATTTGAAAACATAATGAAGGAGAACTTCCCCAATCTGGCAAAGGAAATAGACCACCAGGAAGTTCAGGAAGCTCAGAGAGTCCCAAAAAGTCGGATCCAAGGAAGCATGCACCAAGGCACATCATAATTACATTACCCAAGATTAAAGAGAAGGAGAAAATCTTAAAAGCAGCAAGAGAATAGGAGATAGTTACCTATAGAGGAGTTCCCATAAGACTATCAGCTGATTTCTCAAAAGAAACCTTTCAGGCAAGAAGGGACTGGAAGGAAGTATACCAAGTCATGAGAGGCAAGAACCTATATCCAAGATGACTCTATCCAGCAAAGCTTTCATTTAGAATGGAAGGGCAGACAAAGTGCTTCCCAGATAAGGTCAAGTTAAAGGAGTTCCTCATCACCAAGCCCTTATTATATGAAATGTTAAAGTAACTTATCTAAGAAAAAGAAGATGATCAAAACTACAAACAATAAAATTACTACAAACTCACAGCTACCAACAACTGAACCTAAAAAAAACAAAAACAAACTAAGCAAACAAGTAGAAAAGAATAGAATCACAGAAATGGAAATCATATGGAGGGTTATCAGTGGGGAGGGGAAGGGGTAAAATGGGGGGAAGTTACAGGGAATAAGGAGCATAAATGGTAGGTACAAAATATACAGGGGAAAGAATAGTATGTGAAATGGAGAAGCCAAAGAACTTACCTGTATGATCCATGGACATGAATAAGGTAGAGGAATGCTGGTGGAAGGGAGGTGCAGGGCAGAGGAGAATAAAGAGGAGAAAGAAAATTGGACAATTGTAATAGCATAATCAATAAAATATATTTAAGAAAAAGAAAATAAGAAACTAAAATATTTAATTTATTTTTCACCTGAGTAATGTGGAAGAAGTTTCTGCTCGTTGCAAGGGTCTGCATACTGAAGTGGAGTATGTTAACAGCTTCCTCAGTTAAAACTTCAACCTAAGTAATAGTAATGAGTACCTACTCACTCCTGTTCATTTCCTCAGGCTGAGGAAGAGTTTTTAACTGGGAAGATATCAGAAACTCTGCTGATGAAGTCTTACTCAATGCAATCATTATTGGCATAGCTTTTATTGAATGCTGACCAGCCCAAAGAAACTGAAAATGTCTGTGACCTCATTTCCCATTAAAACATCTTCAGTAGAGGAAACATTTTCAGGCATGATACGTCACTTGCTAAGGTCATAGAATTAATAAGTGGAAGCCCTGGGATTTGAGTTGAAGTTAATGAGATGCTAAAGTCCGTGCTGGAATTTCAGTCACTGTAACTTCCTGGACAATTGACCTTATCAGCTTTTGCAGCAAATACTGAGCAAGCATTATGCATGGGAGAAGGTCAGTAGGCCTTCTTGGGACTCCCTCTGTCTCTGTTCTTAAATACGTATAGCTGTTCTGTCTGCCCTGTCATGTCTCTGGAGATGCATGCCTCAATTCCAGCTGTATTACTAGTATGTGCTTTCATGCTTCATTTCTGTCAGGCTTGTTTCTCATATTTCTCCATTTGATGACACAGATTTCCTGGAACACACTTTGTTTTCGATTTTTTTTCTCTCTGCATCTACTTCACTTCTAACTTCCTTTGTTCCTCCTGCCCTATCGATCATTCTCCATCTTAGATCTCAGTGCCTGCTTGTGAGAGCACTTGGTTCCTTCGTTCCTTTTTGCTTTATCAGCCCCTAATATCTGTTCCCATGGTCAGTATCCCTGGATTCCCCCAAATGCTAACCACCAGCTCATTTTACCAACACTTGGTCTGCCCAACATTCCACATGGAAAAGGTCCTAGCTAAAAGCAACTTCTACCTGTGATATCCCAGACACTAAGAAAGTTTAAGAAAATGATTGCTTGTGGTTTAGCACAGCACCATTTCAAGGGCACATTCAATATGTTTCATAACCAATAAAGCACTGAATATATGCTGGCCTTAGGAAAAGAGCAGAGTCCTTAACATCCTCTTCTATGCCAGGGCTATTTAACAGATTTAGGAGAGGTTAGGACAAGGGAAACCAGGAACGAGAACAGTGTGGTAAAGTCACTCGGGAAGTTTGGTCACCAGGTATGTGCCAATTGGTAGAGACTTGAACAACCTATAACATGTACTAGTGACTACTAGCCGAATATAAGCTCTGACTTCTATGTGTCTGAAAAACAAACAATTTTAAGATTATTGCTAAAAATTGATTACTATATATTAAACCTGTTAATGAGATGCTGAATATTATATGACCTTTTTACAGTCCACTTTTCTAACTATTGATGAAGTAACTTAATTTTTACAAATTAAAGTAGTTCCTGAGTCAATGGTTTGTGGGCTTATTTTTCTCCAAGAATTTTTGTCCAGTGATGTTTCTAATGATGGAATGCCAATCATCTGAAACGTATGCAAAATAGGTCTCTCCTTTGATGTTCCTCACAAAATGGGGAGAATTCTGGAGTCTCAAAATCCTGTCAGTTTTTACTTCTGTGTATTATTTTTGAAGGGAGCTACCCAAACATTGAAATCAAAATTATCCAGACCTGTTCTGTGGATCTGAATCTCTGTAGCTCTGAACCCCATGATATGTGAGCAAAAATAGAAATCTTCTGTCATCATTTATAGGATCAACAGCAGGACCATCTTCACTATAGGAATCTCTAGAAGTGGAAAAGTGACTTTTTCAGAGCATGTGGTAAACCCATCAAACTAGAATCACTTAGAAAGTTCAGCAACTCATAAGTTTTATGGCCTATCTAGCTTTAAAAACTGATCTAAAACTGATTCAATGCTAGTTTAATTGAAAATACACAGGAAGACTATTTTCACCACTTCCTGAATGATGAATAGAGCAATATAAATTATATTGCAATTGTGTCTGTGTTTAATTGCTGAATAGAGTACTGCAATTGATAATTTAAGCACTAATTATTTAATGTAATTATATTTAATTATTATAATTGCTATTCATATCTTGCATCCTAATAGAGAGACATGAAGGACCTTTTTCACAAAATCATTATATTCTCCTTATGCTCAAAAAAAGAATCAAGAATTTATCTTAGTTTAGTTGAAGCAAGCTATTTTCTACCTCATTTATTTCAAAATGAAGTAAGTTACTAATACTTTTTGCCTTTTGATTACATTTTTTTTGACCAGGATATTTTACAATCAATGCCATGAAACACTTTGATAATTTTTTTAAATAGAAAAAGTGTAGATTTTTTTTGGATGGAATTATAGCTTTTAACATTGTATATATTTTCTTGTAGATCCCACTGTAAATTCACATCCTTTTTCTCCTGTTGGGTATTACAGTATAATGAAAGGGGTGGTTAGAAGTTGTGATAACATGTGACAATATATTCAAGTAAGCAAGGATGTAAATTCCACAACATATAAGATTTGAAAATCAAGAAATGGAAGGGAAAAGACAATCTGAAAAATAAATTCTAATTGATTGCCTCATATGACCTGCTTTTAATTTGTTTATATTTCATAAGGGAAACACCTAGTTACCATATTCTCTTTGACATACTACATATACAGCTAAAATACTGTGTTTCAGCTTGGATATGGAGTCATTATCTCAATTTTAAACATTTTGTACTTGAAATTGGGATTTATGATGAACTCATTGGCTAAACAAAATATTCCACAAATAAAAACAATTTCTAAAAACTTAGGGACTTGAAGTTTATTTTTAAAATTGCTTTCTTAGAGTATGAGGATTAGAATTTAGGGAACTTATAAAGGTTATACTTTTAAAATCAAGAAAAATGTAAATTTGCATATTATAGAGAATAAAAGAGCTAAATATTTGTAACACCTGGCTATAGCCACTAATGATTATAATAATCTCTGACATATATAGTGTACTTTGCAGGTGTAGCCATTTGCCAAAACTTTATGTGTATTATTATATTTAACTTCATAGCAGCACTGTGATTAAAAGATTCATTTCCTTCCATTTTACCAGTGCAATAGGCACAAACACTTTCCTAAGAAAATTGAGTCATATGTTTTTCTGTTCAGAGCAACAGACCAACTACTGTTTCAGACAGTAGTGTGACTTGCAAAGTAGATTTCCCCTTCATGTTCCCTATAATATATGAAAATATTCTCAGAAGTTTTTGTCTTTTTCACTCTGCACACTGCTTCCAAAAGGAGCTAACTAATGGGAACCAACAGTATTAAGACCTTTTCTACTATGAATCAGAGTATCAGTCCATAAAATCAGGTAAAAATCTATGTAATTTATGTACACTGGATTACTGGATTATGTATTTAAGATGGCACAATCAGAGCCATTCTTATCATAAGACTCTAAGCAAATTAGACGCTGTGCAGAAAGAATATAATTATTTGTTTTCTATCATGGAAGAATTCCAAACAGGTATAAAAGCATAGGCTCTGTATCCAAGAGAGAGAAGTTGAATGTCGGAGTCCTCATTTAAGGACTTTATGGCCTTGGTTAATATGTTCAATCTCTTTAACTTCAGTGTTTTATTCTGTAAGATTAGGCTAATATCAACATTAAAGAATAATTTTGAAGGTTAAAGGTAAAGAAAGGCCATATTCTTTGTATTGTGTACCCACTATACATTCATCGAATTTTAGCTATTTATTATTATATCAATGTTATAATTGTTTCTGTCAAAATGGCTCCCAACCCAGTTGTCTAAGCATCATTTGTGGTATGTTATGAAAAAGATATGTACACTTTTAAAAAAAGAGAAATGCCTAGGTTCCATCTCCATAGCTACTGAGTTAATGGTGTGGAGTGCTTGGGAGAATACAAGGCTCAGGTGATTCTGTTGGGTTGAAAACCACCATAATAGGGAATTTGAAGTTCAGGAATGTTCACAATTAAAAAGATTTTTCATTTTAATGCATTATTTGGTTAACAAGTTCTCCTTTAATTTGAAATATCATTACCCCCACACATAACTAAGTAAATAATAAATGGAACATTTTCCCTAGAAAGTCGTAACTTGGGTATTACAAATCCGTACCACATTTACTCTTTCTTTAGCTTAAAAATGTACATATAAACCCAGACTTTGTTGTGCTTAGTGATGAGGATATTGCTGGAATGGACGTGATGGCAACATACAAGGTTATAGACTAAACATCAATATTCAAGTGGGGATCACAGGTTCAGTTCCATCAGTATGTGGACAGCATTCCCTATCCTCCAAATACACAGCCTCCATAAATTTTCTTGGAAGACAAAACTTAGACCTGAGCAAAAATGTTGTGTTTGAGTCTCCTTGAATACAGATTGTGGGGTCTGTTTTTTCACTAAATTTGATAGACAAAAGATATCAACAAAGTTTTCTGAGTCAGTTTATTCAACATGTCTATTATTTTTGTCATCATCACCATCATTTTTACTTTGATAAGCTACTAATATTTTCTTCTCTGGCTATATAAAAAGCTGGTTCCTAATGCTGTTGGTGCTCCGTTCAATTTGAAGCATGACTCCTTAATGGAAGTAACCATATTAGAATATTGAGAACTGTTTGGGAACATCAGGGGGCCAGAAAAGGGCCGTGTGGGTTTTAGAGTCCGATGAACTTAGGTTCTTTCCTGTTGCATCATTAACTGGCTATATTAGAGTTGCAAAAAAAAAACAAAAACAAAAAAAAAACAAAACCCAAATGCCTGTGGCTTAACGCTATAGAACTATAAAGCAGCTATCCTCCACAAAATGACAAAGCCCCTGCCATTTCTTAACTCCAGTCTCTTTCTAGTGCCTCAGAGCCTTCCACGTCTACTTGGTGGATGAGGGAAGAGAACACGGAGAAGGCCTACTAGCTTAGTAAATATCTTGACCTGTAAGAGACAAAAGCAACTTTATTCAATGGCAAGACTCAATCAGCACCCTATCTGCATAAAAGGGGAGTGAGAAATACAGTCCCTGGTTGTACAGTTACTTCTCAGCTGCACCTCTACATTTTGAAAAAGAGAGTACAAATTGTTAGTGGATATCTAGTCATTTTGCTGAACTAACTGTGACTTTAAAAACTGAATTTTTATAATTTTGATTCCTGATTAAAAAGTAGTAATATCCTTGACATATAGGTAATGAAGATGGAATAAGATAATGTACATAAAGTATTTAACATATGGTCAAGCATAATATGAATTCTCAATATGTGATATGTGCTATAATTATCATAATCATGTGCTCTGTTCTCTTATCCCTTAAATACACTTATCCCTTCCTTTGTTTAGTAGAATGATGTAACATTTCTGTCCCATTTATTATGAATGATAATTAAATCTCATAATTCTATAAAATTACAACTATTTGTATATGCCTTTATTTTATGTGCATTCTTTCCTACAGGAGTAGTAATTCAAATGCTTCATTTTTATGACTACGGGCTCTCTCAGAGAAGAAAATAGCTATGTTTCTGGGGTTAAAAGTAGCTCTTTTTGGTTCAGACAAGGCATATTATGAGCAAAGGAGTTTCCTCTGGGCTTGCCTAAGTCATAGCCACATCATCACTCCTGCTGCTTACTCTTGCTGCAGTACAAAAACCGACCCTCCTCAGAACATAAGGAGTACTATGCAGCATCAGAACAATTTGGCCTTTTAGTAAACTTTCTGTTATTCTGTTTTAAAAGATATGGTTACTGTTAACTCTATACTATATCACTATGTTATATTCAAGTTTATATTTGTAAACTTCTTAGCACTTTTTAAAATTTTCATATGGAAATTCTAAAATGTTAGAACAAATTCAAAGACAGTTTCTATTAGAACTCTGTCACTAATCTAAAATGTTAAAAGAGTCAGTGACTTGAATAGTGTTGAATATTTTTATCAAGTTATAAAAAGTAAACTAACTCTTAATTACTTCTCATTCTAATTATAGTTCTTGTCATAACAACTATTTCCTCAGTTTTTAAATGGAAGAACAGTGAGCAACAATTTCATGTTAATTGTCCTGGTTTCTGAAAGATTGCATGGTTTAACTTCAAATCAAAGTTTAGAAATAATATTTTCAGGCAGCTCTTTATCTTGAGTTATTAGCATTTCTCAGTTATCAAAATCTGGTTATTTCTTTTATGTCTCAATGATTGAAATATAAACAAGAAATATAGGAAAATGTCAAGTGTGTCTCATTCTGATTAGTAGTATGATTGTAAAGTTCCTTTATTCTCACTACATAAATTATTATTTTATCGTGTACATTTTAAAAGTTGTCAGTATTTTCATGAAGAAGATTTTTAGGAAATATATTTTGGGAAACAATAAAACAAAAATGTTAAAGTATTGAAGTGTTAAGAATAAATAAACATGACATAATGTAAAGGATAAATGACTTTTGGTAAAGGAACCTGGTTTCTAGGTTTGACTCTTCCTACTAGCCTTGTGTTGAGTTTTTGAATAAGAAATCTATAATTTGGGAGTCTCAGTTTTATTATCTTTAAAATCAGCACAAAAATAATTCCTATTCCTTATGATTAGTATATGATTTAAAAATTGAATAGAAGAATGGGCTGCCATTAAAATCAATAAATACCCCCCCAAATAGCCCTCTTTTTAATTAAAAACATTTCCCAAACAGAAGTAGAATATTTTATGGGGGGCAGAGGAGATGGAATCCATCTGCTTTCTGTAGTTGTAGACTCCCACCCCAGCCTTCCTGTATAAAATTGTGTGGCCAGGCTGATAGTGTTTCCATTATCCCAACTCCGAGTAGACGGATGGAATCCCTGGTTAGGGGTGCTTGTTGCTGCTTAAAATGTAACTACATTTCTTTATCTCCTTTTCAGCTGTGTGTGACCAGTTGAGAATTTGAGGGAAAGTGATGTGCTTTGAACAATGGTCTTCAAACTTAAGTGTATATCGGCATCATTTGAGGGGCTTGTTAAAAAATAAACAGCTTAGTACCATCCCAGAGTACAGATTTAGTGAGTCTAGAGAGGCACTTGAGAATTTGCATTTCTAACAAATTCCTAGGTGATGCTGATGCTGCCAGTCCTAGGGCTGCACTTTGAGAACCTCTGCCTTCTTGTTCTTTCTTCTTCCCTAATGCCTGGAATGTGAATGTGATTGCTAGTGCTACGTCGGAAGCCATAAACAGGGGGGTGGCATCCTAGGAACTCAGATAAGAAAGCTGAAAGCCTGCTTGCAGGAAACCACAGAGGTACTTTATCAGCTATGAACTGCTTACATCTGTATTTTTCCGTGAGAGAGAAATAAACTTCTAAATTGTGTAAGTCCTGTTAACTTTCTATCAAATTAAACCAAACTTAATTCTTAGTAATAAAATATATTAGACAGAATTGGAACAACACTTTCCTCACTTCCCAGTTTCTGACTGGTCTATAATAGTCTTTCAACCAAAACACCTGTGCCCATCAGGGAATTTTTTTAAGCCCGATACCTGGTCAACAACTGAGAACTGAGGACCTAATATGAAATTCATTTTATAGTGATGAAGACATTTTTGAGCTGCAAAAATGGACTAATTTCAGTTATTTCTAACTTTGGTTTAAAAAACTGATTTTATATGTATTTGACTATGTGGAGGAAAATATATTTGCAAAATGTATGTTTGTATATACAGGGTCCAGCAGAAGTAATACCTGCTTGAGTGTGGTTGGTAGAGTAATAATGTGGGTGTAATAATTTATAATTTTAGAATGTTTATAATTTTAGATGACTATTTCACCTAAAATGTCATATGGTGTGCTTGAGTGTAGTATTGTTATGTTACACAATTATACACTTATGATTTTGTAACAAAAGATTTTGTAATAAAACGAGTGTGATATTTGTGCTGGACCCAGTATATTTTTAACCTAAGGACATATAACTCTATCCTATAATTGGGTATTGAGTTCTTATGGCAAAACTATATTTAGAGTAATTTAAATGTTATTGTATACATAGTAACACATATATGAGTGTGTTATACATATGTATAAGCTTATTTTGAATCTATGAGCACTTTATAATAAGGTAAATAAACATGTTGAAATATAATGATTAATAATAAAATTTACCAAGTGTTGAGAGTGCGTGGCCTTCACCTCATGCTTTATGATCTTTCTAAACCACTGAATAAAACCAAAAAGGAGAATTTAATCTGTCATGGGTTATTAAACCAAGGCATTTAAATTCTCAGTGAGAAATGTAAGAATACTCAGTATATTCAGGGTTTTGTTACGGAAAACAACAATAATTGGTGAGAGCCTTTTTTTAACACAATTCTTAATTTTTTTAAGTTTTGAATAATCAGAAGTGTTTTAATAGTAAAAATGTCAATCTTAATTGAAAAATGGACACTGAAGGTTAGTAAGTAATTTTATATAAGGATAAGCTTTTGCTTTTATACTCAAATCCAGCCTTTATCATCTGCTAACCAACTTTTTAAATCATAGGTAGAGCAAAATTAAATTCTCACATCTCCTAATGTTTTCTTCATTGTAGTTCCCCAAGAATATGTGTAGCCATAAATAATCAAATGAAATTGAAATTCCCACAGAAAAATCCGATTTTCAGATAGTTCAGTGTTTCTGATTAAAGCAGTTATATTTTTATATTATGAGAAAAAGAATATTGTAGCTTAAGAAGCTATAAGAATTTAAAAAAATAAAATGATTATTTAAAGTTATACCCGTGTTCCATAAAGAATATTAGGTGATATATAAAAATAACATAAATAAATAATAAAAGAGAAAAACATATAAAAGCAAAATTATAAGTAAAAAATACAAGTTTTTAAGAAGTCATATAAAGAATAATTTAAATGTCTGAAACATCAAGATTTACATCATTGCTATAGTTTGTTTTCTGGCAGCCAAATCAAACAAAGTCAAAACCAATTACATAATTATCATTACTTTTTTCTGAAGGAAGGAGATATAAAAAAAAAAAAAGAAGAAGAAGCAGCATTGGCCCTGGCTGGGCCTCAGTTGGTTAGAACCAAGATTGCAGGCTCAATTACCAGTCAGGGCACATGTAAGAATTAACCAATGAATGCATGAGTAAGTGGAACAACAAATCAATGTTTCTGCCTCTTTTTCTCTCTAAAATTCAATGAATAAAAATTAAGATAAAGCATTGATTTTGAAAAACAGGAAAATATTGTAAATTTTTAAAATGTGAGTTATAGCTGAATGACCATCTCGATGAATATAAAATCATACTGGTTTCTTTTTTATAATGAAATTATTATGTGACTCTTTTAATATATTACTTTATATAATAGTTATTTGATTAAAATTTATATCTTTACCGCCACACTCAGGAGAAGATCCTGAATACCAAAATATGTCCCATATTTGTGCTGTATGTCAAGCGTGTGTGTAATAGGTAAAATAAAGTTTTTTTGTAATTGATGAACTGCCCAAGTTTATGCTAAGGAATACTTTCAGCATTTTAATCACATAGCAGGTAACTCAGAAGACTACATACAGCTAACATATATCTAAAAAGAGAATTCAAAGTAGGACGTTGTTAAATCACATCTGTAAATGTGAACAATAATGCGAATGTGTATAGTACCATTAAAAGGGCCGCATTTTCCCTATCAAATTCAAGTTTTGTGATAACTATAAAATAAATCTTAAGTTTAGGAATTTGATTTATATAACTCAATTCATGAGATTAGGAGACAATAATATTGGGTTGGCCAAAATGTCTATATGATTTTTTCTATAAAATAAAAGACACTTTTTATTTTCACTAATAACTTTATTGATTTGGATATTTTGAGTATGTTGGCTATCCCCCGCTGTTGGCTTCCCTTGCGTAGAAGCCGGGGAAGCTGCTAAACATCTTTCAATGGCTAAGATAGCCCACAGCAAGCAATCATTTGGCCAAAATGTCATCAGAACCAAGAAACTTCGCAAACCATTTTTTACATGCTCGATCAGTCACAGCACCTTCTCTATACATTGAACAAATAATTTTTTGTGTTTCAGTTGCATTTTTATCTTTCTTGAAATTAAAAAAGCATAATGTGTCAAAAATGTTGCTTATGTGCTTCCATCTTCAATATTAAAATGGCTACACAAAAAGTCACCAATTTTGATTTTTTTAATGCTTGCTGATGTGACAGATGTCACAATACAGTCTAACAAAATTGTTTTGAATGACATTCAAGACAATTAAGCTCTACTGGAGCCATCTTACAGAGAAAAAAACCAAACTCCTTGGCCAACCCAATATGACCTTTCTTATACATTAAACCTGCGTAAGCAATGCAATTTATGGGTAAAACAACAATTCCAGGAAAAGTTTGTCATGATAAATTAAAATAGAGTGGTATAGATAGATTTTACATGTGAATCAGTTGATGTCATATTGTCAGGGTATATTATGTGAAATATCTTTGCCTAAGTTATAATATAAAAGTAGTGGAGCCTCTAAGACTTTCTGGGGCCCTTAAAGAAGTCAGTAAGTTGGGAAAAAGTAATATTTTTTGTTACAAGTCTACAAAAGAGGAGGTGGGGGAGGGGGAGGGGGATGGAGAAAATTTGGACAACTGTAATTGAACGACAATAAAAATAACTTAAATTTTAAAAAAGCCTACAAAAGGAAGAAAGTATCTGAAGCTACGTCATAATTTATAACAGTATAATCTATCAGGAATATAGAGATATAATTGTTGTGCTGTTCTGTCCACCATTGATGAATGTGTTTGCTGCTGTTTGATGATTGCTAACAAATTGGTGGCTTCTGCTGTCAGCATTACAATCAGAGTACAGTTCTATTATATTCTCATTAACATGATGATAAAATTAACATTAAGAAAACATGTGCAGTAAGAATTTATGAGATTCTGTGCAATTAAGCATGTAACAATATGGACAGAAATTTTGCAGAAGGCAGTGTAATACATTTTTTTTTAATGTTTGTAGAAGCGGTCAGTGACCTGAGACTTTAGACTGTTGATTGCTAGCTTGTTGATATGTTAATGTGAAGTAATTATGCCAATGAATTGAAACTGAAAGTCAACATGTATAATCATTCATTTTGTTTAAGCTTCCTTATTGTTAATCACAGTTGGGGTATCTATTTTCAGCAAACTGATCCACAACTTTCCCATTGTGCTCTGTGAACCATAAAATATAAACAAATATAAACATTCTTTCTGATCAACTTATCTAATTTCTAATAAGGGAATGCTTTTTATTAAAGATTTTATGTATTTAAGTATGTATGTATGTATGCATGTATTTACAGAGAGAGGGGAAGGGAGGGAGAGAGGAAGAGAAGCATCAATGTGTGGTTGCCACTCACATACCCCCAACTGGGGACCCGACCAGCAACCCAGGCATGTGCCCTGACTGAGAATCAAACCGGTGACCCTTTGGTTCACAGGCCAGCACTCAATCCACTGAGCCACATCAGCCAGGGAGGGAATGCTTTTCTTTATCATCTAAAATGTTAAACATTTGTTTGTTGTTAATATTAAGAACTCATTTTATCAGAAATCTGTTTAATATTACATGCAATCTGTGCTTTGATAGTCACAAATATTTTACAAAAATTTTTGTAAGCATGTTTATTTATAAAAGCATTAGCTATATCTTAGTATCTCTTACCAATTAGTGTATTTTCTCAGAAACAGTAGTATGCGTTCTTGTAATCCCCCATTTTTTCCTTTTGCAACCCACCTGGATGAAATTTCCCAACATCCTTTGTAGCTTAAAAAGGTATATCTCATTTTCAGTCCTGGCCCATTGGATGACCTGCAATTTTACCTGTGTAGCTGTCTCTCATCTTTTTTCTTACACTCTAATAATGAAAATCCAGTGGAGAACAAAAGGTCCCTAGGGTATGGAGAAGCATAAGATAGAAGTAGCCTAGCTCCTTGATTGAGCATATGGAGTGGAGTCCCTCTACTGACTTCATTAAAGTGAAGTAAGTGAGAACTAAACCTGTATTAAACCAATGAAATTAGGTGGTTCTCTGTTATAGCTATTGGTCTACCTTGACTAATATATCTGAGATTAGCAAAATATTGAAGTTGGAGAAAATTAAGAACAAAGGAATCTCACAGTGTATATGGATATATTTGTTGGTGCCAGGTTAAAGTTCACTATAGGATACAGTTTATGGAAACATTCATATTGGTCAAATCAACTGCTGTATACTATGAATATAGTAAGAACTGGCAAGACAAAACAAAAAAACAGAAGACATTTTTTACCTCCAAGTTCAATCTCATGTCTCCAGTCATAACAGAATAAAAGATTCAGACAGACAATCATCTGGTGAATAGTAGTAGCATAACATTCTCTAAGCAATTTTGGTGAGCACAGGTAAGAGTAAAGAGATCAGTATTTTTTTATGAGATACTCTAGGTTTCTTTCTGATTATTGCCCAAATAACACAGAGAAACAATAATGACAGCAATCATTCTTTAAGTGCTTCCTAGGTATCTAGGTACTTTGGGACCCTATTATATATGTTATCTTATTTAATGCCCACAGACTGATTTTAGTGATGGGAAACAAAGTCAGAGAGTCTAGCTAACTTGCCCAGATCACATAACTCTTGAGTGATAATGCTGAGATTGACCCAAGCACAGCCAGTTCCAGAGACAGCACATTGTTCAGCTGTGCCATGGGAAAGAATGAATTTAGTCAGAAAGAACTAGGACGTTTACTGAAATAAACAGAGGCACACGTTCTGGATATGTTACCTTTAGTGCAAGAAATTTTGGGTTATTACTCTTAACATTCTCAAAGTGATATGCCAAAATTACTCATTATTTTTCACTTTTCTGTTTGCATTGAAATGTCTATGTATTTTAGAAATTATTACTTGTAATTCTCCTTATTCTATAATTTTTTCAGCTTCAGATATAACTCCTACCTTTCAAAAATTTCCTCCAAGTAAGATGCCAAGTTAAGAGCACATTTGCTTGTCTGACTTCCTTTGAAATCTGTAAAGAGATTCATTTTGCTAAAACAATAAATTACTTTTCTATTCAAACTTCACACATGCACATGAATTTAGTATAGTAAAAGAGCAGTATTTCATAAAGTAAGGAAAAGGTGCAATTTTTAGTAAATGACTAGGTACTGCTGGGAAGCCACTTAAAAATAAAGTTCTATTGGCATGTCACACCTTACACTAGGAAAAAATACAGATGGTATAAATAGTAAAATAAAAGTAAATTTTTATTTTAAAAATAATTTTTTTAATTTTTAAAAATAAGTTGCAAAAATGTATAAGAAATCAAGGAAAAGCTTTATGTTTCAGTAATTTCAGATTGTGGAAGACTTTCTGAGATTCATATAATACCCAGGAGCTATAAAACAAAAGATAAATTTGATGACATGCAAATTTTTAAAAAATCTGTGAAGTCTAAAACCACTATAAGCAAAGGAAAGCAAAAAATGGGGGAAAATAATGCTTATTTCATAAACAAAGACCAGTTTCTCAAATACTCACAGTTCCTGTAGATCAACAGGAAATATTAGAAGTCTAATAGAAAAATAGGCAGAAAATATGAATAGATAAAATATGGGAAATTAAATACAATCAGCAATTAAAGACAAAAAATAATACATAAAACAATTTGTAATCAGGTAAATATATAAGTAAAATCTGTATTTAAATGAATTTTACTTCTTACTTTTGCAGAAAATGAAATGTTTGGTAACACACTGGGTTTCCAAGATGCAAAGAAATTGGTGCCATCCTACATTGATAGTGGGGGTTTAAAGTGGTATAGCTTTAATGAGGGTTATTTTGCAATATACAAGGTCCAGCAGAAGTAACGCCTGCTTGAGACTGGTACGGTAATAATATAGATGTAATAATTTATAGTTTTAATTTGAACATTTCACCTAAAATGACATATGGTGTACTTGAGTGAGATGTTGTTATGTTATAGAATTACATGCTTATGATTTTGTGATAAAATATTTTGTAACAAAAAAAGATGTTATTTTTGCTGGACCCTCTATTTTGAAACCATAAGTAAATATTTTTATATACATGTCATTCCCAGAAAATTATTCCTTATCTTCACTCGTACAGATATGAAATAATACATGCACAAAGTTATTAAATGCAGCATTGCTTATAACACTCAAATATTTCAAAATAAAGCTATATATCCCTCAGTAAGAAATTAGTGTATCCATGCAACAAATAAAACTTGAGAAAGATTATGTGCCTTGATATGAAACAATATTTAAGATATATTATTTACAGGAATGTAAGTAGCATAACAGTACATAGACTTCTACAGATTTATGTAACAAATAAGCTAAAAGAGTTTCCATATGCTTTTATTTTCATAAAGAATATCCACAAGGATTTTATTGCTAACTTGTGGTGACTCGTGGAAGAGGAATTGGGTGTACACAAGGGTGGATAAAAGGGAGCATTTTCATTATGGATCCTTTTATTTCTATTGAATTTCAAATTATATGAATTTATTTCTTATTCTCAAAATAAACAGTTTGGTAGTTTTGTCAAAATAAGGTCACTGTATGACGTAGCAATTCCTCTCCTAGGCAACTACCCAAGAAAAATTATTAAAACACATATCCACACACAAACTTGTATACAAATATATATAGTGACCCAGCTGGGTGACTTGGTTAGAGCATTGTCCCTGTACACCAAAAGGTTGAGGGTTCAATTCCTAGTACAGGCACTCATAGGAAGGCAACTAATCAGTTTTTCTCACACGGATATCTCTCTCAATCTCTCTCTCTCTCTCTCTCTCTCTCTCTCTCTCTCTCTCTCTCTCTCTCCCCCCCCATTCTCTCCCTCTTCCGATCTCTCTAAAATCAATGAAAACATACCCTCAGGTGAGGATTAAAAAAATAATGTGTATAGCAACATTATTCATAAGAGCCAAAAAGTGGAAACAAATGAATTGGTTATCCACTGATGAAAGGATAAACAAAATGTGGTCTGTTCATACTATGGCATATTATTCAATGCACAAGGAATGAGAACTGATAATATGCAAAAACATCGGTGAACCTCAAAACCAATATGCATAGTGGAAGAATCCCATTATAATAGACTATTTATTGTATAATCTCATTTATACGAAATGTCCAGGATGGTCAAATCTATAGACACAGAAAGTAGGTTAGTGTTTTTGTAGGATAGGAGTGAGAAAAAAATAGGGAGTTGTTGCTAATGGATATGAGATGTGCTTTTTGGATGATGGTGATGTTCTAAAATTGGATTATGGTGATGGTTCCACAACTCTGCAGATACACTAAAAACTATGGAATATTGAATTACACAGTTAATTGGGTGAACATTATGGTATGTAAATTATACCTCAATAAACCTGTTAAAAATAAATGTATAACTTCCACAATTTTTACAGGATATAGTCATTTGTTTATTTAAAAAGTATTTTAGGACTTCTGTTCTAAGTACTAAGACATAGTCTCTGTCGTGAAAGGAATAACTGCTGAAATATGGAGAAAAACTGGTATATCCATAATATAAAGTTACATTAAAAGCTGTATAATAAAGAAAACATGCACAATTTTTGGAAGCAGAGAGCAAGTATAACTTCCTGGGGAAGCTGGGGAAGGTTTCATAAGAGGAGGTTACATTTGAGCTTTCCTTCAACTACCAGAAGAATTTCTCCAGGTACTGAACAATGGTGAGAGAATTCAAGGTAAGGTCATAAAGACATGAAAGGTGGGACTGCAGGGTTGCAGTGCAAGCAGGAAGCTGGGGACAGCTATTGTGGACAAGGCCACCGAGATAAATGGGAGCCAAATTGGATAGGGCCTTATGTACTTGCTGAGAAATTAAAGCTTCATTTTATACCATATAGGGAATCATGGGTAGTTTTAAAAAGGAGGAATTAGATGTTTGTTGTAGAAATCTTTTTGTGGCAGTGTGAATAACAGATTAAAAAGAGGTGCAATGAAAGGTGTGGAGACGGTAAAGGAAGCATTCTCGTTCATTATTTCCTGGGGAGAAGTGATGAGGATCCGATCGTGATCATGCAAAAGGGGTGAAGCAGTTCATTCTGACATTTCAACAGCATAAGACTTGATAAGTCATCAAAGATGTGGCGGGGGAAAGGGATGAGTATTTCTGTTGCACGAGGTAAAGTTGGGGTTACCAAAGGAAATAAAGAAAAGTCACCATCTTTCTCTCTTCAAATCTACCAAGCTCCTTGCTTATTCTCGGTACCCAAAGGTTTAGTGAATGGATAAACAAATGCAGGCCCTAGCCTCATACCATACTAGTTTTCAGGCATTGTATGTGTGTATGTATGTGTGTGTATGTATGTGTGTATATGTATAATATTTCACGTAATGAGTATTGACAAATAAATGACATTTTCATTGAGATATATTTTATATTGGGGAAAATTCCTCCTGAAATGTAGGAGACCGTTCAGGCCCAGCTCCCACTCGGAGATGCACAGGACCCACGCCCACAGATAGGTTCTCGCATGGGGGATCAGGCCTGCAATGTACCTAGGCCACTTTGAGTCTTGCTTTTTGCTAAAAACTCCCTCACCCAGATTTGTTGCAAACTTTTACTGCAAAGTAACTTCCTAAAAACCATGCTAAACCTTCCTTGGACCAGTGTAACCTGTTCAACCACTTTTGCCTTTTCACTTGCAAATATCCCTCTTCTGTGATGTGATTACCGGCATCCTCTCCTTTGTTTTCTGTAAAAGGTAACCACCTAAATTGAACCTGTGCGTAGTAAATGAGGACCATAATGTAATGTGCTGAGAAACCCAATAAAGGCCTGTCATGGCAGAGGCCGATGCTTTTGCTCCCCTTGAGAGAAAAGCCATGCTGTCCCTTTTCCTCCACCAGACTCGGTAGTCCCTGTGACTGTCTCAATTCATCCATAATGACTCGGACATTGTGGGTCGGTGTCTGCATCACTGAAAGTACAATATGTTAATGGTAATAAGAACTACTCACACAGTATCATCTGGGCTTCTCAAACTAGTTTTCTACCTGGGGTCCCAGCTTCCATTCCCATCCCCTTTCATAATCAAGTTATCTTGGATGACACTGTCTGTTTACACTTTTTACACTTTTGCCATACGAAACTTTTCTCATTCGATTCCTTTGTTGAAAACTGTGTCGTTTTCCTATTTCCTGAATCAAAGCTATACTTTTCTACTTTTACTAAAAGGCTTTTCATAAGCTTAGTCTATTTTCTCTCTCTCTTGCTTTCATAGGATAGCTCTTTATAACTGGCTGAGTCTTGTGTCTTTTTCTTAAAAAAATTGTTCTAACCCTTGTTTGCATGCTTTCATTATGCTGTTTCTGTTCTGGAATCCACATATCCAATTTTAATGAGCCCATTTTATGTCTATGCCTTCCATGAGGATTTTCTTGATTCTGAAAGATTAGGAAAATAAAGCATATATTATGTTATTTATTACTTAATGAATGTTATCTTTTGGTGTCCCTCATTAGTTTTTCTCTATTTTTTTCTCAAGTAGATTTTAAGTTCTTTTGCCTAGGGATCTCATTTTAGTTGCTAGCAAGTCATTACTTTTAAAGTGAAATTACGTGTTGTTTATTTTAAACGTTTTATTTTAAAGCTTATATTCTCAGATTTTCAAATAAAACTACATGGTACTTTTCTAAGTGCCAGAACTGTTATTGTACATAAGAGACCTAACTTTTTCTCATATGTTTGGCCTCATTCACAGCATAGCAGGATACCTTTTCTTGTCTCAAAAACCTTTGTAATTCTAGCTAGTGCTTTCTATATCATGCAGTGCAAACCTAAGTAAATTGCATGCTAGGTAAAAGCTACCATGGTGTTACCCACCACAGGAAGTCGCAGGAAAAGAGTGTTGTGAACAGTGAAGAGCTCAGTAGGAAAAAGAACACATGAAAACAATATGCTGGTTATTATCAATAGTTAAACCAACTGCATAGCAAGTGTTCCCATTTAAAATCGATCAATGGATGCTAAAATAGCTTAGTCAGCATGAATCATTGATATTTGCAGATTTCGTTCATTCTAATTCTGGTATGGGATTGAACAGTAAATGACATTGAAAGGGCTTAAGGAAATGGCACAACCTTTATTGCATTAGTAAGCCCTATATGCCTATTTGGGGGGATTGAAAATCAAATGTTTAATGAACTGTGCAGGGCTAAGGTGGGATTAATTTGCCATGTGTTGGGGACACCAAAGCTGGACCCATGATGGTGGCTGGACTCACTGCCTTTGGGTCTGGCACAAGTGTGTTTGTTTGTTTTTGCCAAGATGCATGACAGAACTGTGAAAAACAAATTTCTCATTGTAGCCAGAATGGTGGCTTCTGAGCCTTTTCTTGGTGTCTGTCACTAAGAAATGACTCCCTCAGAAAGCTGGCATCATTCACCATCTTTATGGGTTTGTTCTTCTTCCAAAGTAGTAGCCTCCGGCTGGGAACACAGAGCTTCGTACATGGTCTCCAGTGTGGTACACTTGTTTGAGCTCTGCTTCCAAATGGCTGATCTTTGCCACTTTCTGGGTGAATGCTTGGAGCTTTTCCTGAATGATCTTGTTGTGACGACTATATGGCCACATCACCAAGAAGGAAAGACAGTATATGACTGCATAGAAAAGAACACAATGCTCGGCTCAAAGTACTTGTGCAATGCTACATTAAATGGCATTATAGAATTATATTGAAGAGTCAAAGGAAATATTTTTCAATAAGCCTACCTTCCATTCCATTTGCTTCTGGCAAAAGTCACTGCTTGAGATGACACAGGCAGAGAATTTACCATTCTATAAGGCAGGCTGACTTATTTTTGAATTGTTTTGCTCTGCAATGTGTATCCTTGAAGCTATCCCAAGAATGGGTGGACAAGGTAAACATTTAAAAAGTAGTGACTTTCTGGTGCTACTCTTACCCTCTTTGGGACCTTGACTTCTACAAATATCCATTTATTTCTGGACATTTTCAAGGGTTAACATGAATGGTAACTCTCTTTTGTGTGCCTGCAACATAATAGTGAACAAACATTCTTCTTTCTTGCTCTGGCTTCCAGTATTGATGTCCAAGGTTCTGGTGGACATGACATATACTAGCCATTCCAGTGGCGATTATAACATTCCCAGGACTGAGCACAGGGCAACTAGAGTGGCAATGACCAGCTACACTCATAATCACCTCTTTATCCTATTGCACTTGGTATACTCCTTCGTTATTGATGATTTATTATCAACCTTTTTCTATGAGAGTATAAGATAATTGAGAGCAAGAAGGATGATTCACTTGATTTAGATTGTATTTGTTGAATGAATGAGTGACTTTAAAATTCCAACTTCAATCAAAATTATGCAATGATTGCTTTTATTTCAGAGTGTTTTTCCCAGGAAAGGCTGCCTGATCAAACGTGTAAGTGGACCTCTTCCAGTCTAGATCCTTACAGACATGCATGACTCAAATTTAGGATGAAGGCTGTTTGGGCTTAAGAGAATCTGGCCTAGATTTGTAAACTTAGTTTTGGTATAAAATGGAACTATCTCCCATGGGTCTAGTTCAGCTCAGTGGAGCTAAACAGAATAAAGTTACCCTTGCAGGAAGAGGAGAGCAGTGTTAAGGACTTTATACAGCTTCCTGAACACTTTCAAGTAAAATTTTAAAAATAGTTGTCAATAACTTTTTCACTTGCAGCAAAAGGTGAAGATGCTAAGAGCTGTTACTCTTTTCAGCCTCGATAAAGTGCAGAGTTGTGTGTACGTGCTGAAGAAGGGAGCAAGGGGCAAAATCATGAGATGCAGAGACCTTGGAGATGGGTATGTCAAGACGAAGCATAGCATTCCTTTATTCAGAATATCAATTGAGCAGGGGCAGGGCACTGTGACAAATGCTTAAAGCAGTAAGCTAGATGGACAAATGCCCCTACATTGTGAATTTTATGGTGGAGCGAAGACAAAAAGTTGTAATTGTTCAAATCACTTATGATAGTTGTGGTAAGTACAGAGGTGATCATATGTTAACCTGGCAATGTCAACCAAAGTAATTATCGGCACTGAAAGGACTAGAGTATAGGAGAGGCATTATGTTGAGAAACATATTTTAGACCAGTAGAAAATAAAACTCTAGTAGGTGTTAAGGAACACTAAAATATTGTCTGTTATATTTCTCACTTCTTGGAGAAATAAGAGGGTACTCTTATTTTATTTTTATTTTAATTTTTACTTTTTTAATCTAGCTTTTCATTTTAATCTTTACTTATTGAGACAGATACTTTACATACTCATTGCATTTTAAGTTAATACCATCTAGTGAAAAAAAATGAAATTATATTAATACATGAAGTGACTAAGATATTGTATATGCTATGGGGGATAGACACAGACTACAAAGACACGATAATGGTAGTACCTCCATGATGATAATTTAGAGAAACTCATTTAGAGAAATGCCAGATAATTGCCCACAGATACACAGCTAAACAGTAGTCAGAAATAAAACTCAGCTCCATTCTGTCATTGTGTCTGATTCACTTTCTTTTCAGAAACTATCGTCTATGGCAAACCACACTGTTCCAGATTTCATTCATTGTTATCATTGTTGTGGATGTAACTCAGAGACCCAGAAATGGCGCATCACTAGTGTGAACCCTTCATTTTACAGAAGACGACACAGGGATTCAGAGTGTGACTTACTCAGATTGTTACTAAGATTGAACAGAATTGTCTTAATTTGCAGGTAACATGTCAAAATATATGTTTATTACATATATTTATGAACGCAATATTTTTCCTAGAAATTTTCTTTTTTTTCCTAGAAATTTTCTGACAGGAGATATTTAGATGAGGTTTGGAGAGAGCTTTACATATGAAAATGATACCACCTAGTGCGCTTCTGCAAATTTTTCTGAAAATTCCTCAAACTCAGCCAGAGATTAAAGGCTCTGAGTTATACACCTAGAGGTTTTCTTCATGTATACAATTAGAGATTATGTTCAGCAGCAAAAATAACTAATTTACAAATGTGAAATTTTCATGTGAAACAGTTAATTTTTATTCATGAATTTCTTATTTGCATGTTACATAGACTTTTAATTAAGGTTTTTAAGATAGATTATTATGATGTTCATTTTGTGAGCTTTCTTTAAATTGTATTTGACATGTACCTAGTTAAGTACTTGTTTTCAGCTTTTAGCATAATAAGCAATATGTGCTATCATTGCTTCAATTTTCCTGCCAAGTGGAGAGTGACAGCTGTGTGGCAATATGTAATGCATATTTTCATCTAGAGATAAATTGGAAGGAAGGAAAAACAGTTTCTGGGTGGGCAGGTCACCATCATTTAAATGAATCATTAAAATTATACTTTTCCCTAGAAACAAAATTGTAATTGCTTTTCTGGTTAGATACATACTGAAAGGTCTTATTTATATTATTGTAACATGTTTTCTCTCAATTTACAGTTTTCCCAAGATCCTTTGGTTTTTCTCATGTTCGTTACGTCTCTTTGTTCATGCAGTATGCACTTACCTCTTAGTAAAACTCCATGATAGTTGCATAAACTTATTCCCGAAGGACAGAACTGCTCAGAACATAGCTTTGTAAGTGAGACCTTGCTCTTCCATATTCATCTGATGGACAAGCGAGAGAATTGAAGCTCTAAGTAAACTGTCACTTAAAGAAGGGTCTCATGCCCGCCTCAAAGGTTACAACCCAGGGTCAGTATTTTAAATGTGCTATAGTTTGACTCATTTTCAAAGTAAAATGAGAAATATCATTATTATTACTGTTTCCATTTAACAATTTTATATTTTATCACTAACTGTAATACTCCTGCCCATCTCCAAGAAGGCATAAGAGTGCCTGAACTACATTTTCACTTCATGTTTCAGTGTTGCTACCTGAAACTTAAAATCCTCACACTAGTATTTCACTTTATAATATGTGGCTTATAAATTTTTTTTATTCATTATGGTTTACATGAATAACAAAGTGCAAATATTAATTTCTGTGTTTTCCTGCTCTTAATTTGGTTGTGTATAAGTGGTATTTTGCTATTTTTTGTGTTGGCATGTCTTTATTTTGAAGCTTTTAAAATATTAACCTGGGATACTAATTATGCAAAAGCTATTGTTTACTAAAACAGCACAACTATTCAGGATTTCTTCGATACTCTGACTAAATTCAATTCCACTTTGGCTTGCATGATGTCATTTGCAAATAAAAGAGTATTAAAGAAATAAGTTTGTTATCTCTAGTGAATACTTCTATGATATTTAGGCCTATGAGACTTATCACATTTGGGGACACTAATCAGATTTGGGGACTTTAAAAAGAAGGAGAAAAGCTAAGTGCTGTTTCTCCAGAGTTCATTTAGGATTTGAGAATTTTATTGATTCAATGGTGATAATAGTTTCTGCCCTCTAAGTGCATAATAAAGTTAACTTTGTATGCAAAGCTTAATAAACATAATCTAACTCTCTGAATGAAACAATACACCACAGAGGAGTTTCTTCTGGCTTCATTTGATATTTTACAATACATTTTGGACCTTTCTTTTTTTCTCCCCAGTACTATTTCATAGGTCTTCATTCAGAGGATTCAGGTATGGATCTACATATTGTTATGTGGACTTCTTAAATGCATACGCCTTTCAGGGTTTTTTCCCCTGGTGTGACGTTTTCATTTTAGAATTAATAACACTATTTCCCTTCCCCCAGTCAACAGCACAGCCTCCATATTTTCTTAATGATTCACATGAGTATCATTATTTTCCTCTCTCTCCAGTCATGTTTGGGAACCTCAGAGTTCAACACCTGATTTTTCTAGCTCACTGATCTTACACTTCTAGCACACTTGACTTGCTTTCAGTGACTCCAAAAGCAGCTATCGTGTGGCATCTTCGCCACATGTCAGGCCCTGGTCTCCACTCCTCCCAATTCCCTCAGGCTCAGCTGTGTCCTACAGATAACAATTGTCTAGAGTGGCTATATTTCTAAGTTATTGCACTCTGAAAATGACCTGTATAATCATTGTTTTGATTTTTATTGGTCCTTGGTTGGGTCAGATTTCTTAGGGTGGAACTTGAAGCAGCATTAGCATTGAGAACACTTCCTGGGGAGACCTCTAGAGAACAGTACCTGGGAGGGACTGAGGGAGGTGTGACTGGGCAGAGGTGGAAGGTGAATTGCAATTCAGTAGCAAAAGAGGCTTCACCCCATCCCATAGATTGCTCTGGAGCTAAAATGGCCATCGGAACTTGTTTCTAATTGAGGCAAGAGGATCCCCTTGATCTTCCTCACCAACAATGCACCAGTGTGAGCTGCAGACTCCACCTTGTGTGAGCAGTTCCCTTTTTTCTTGAGGATGGTGCCCAAGGAGGTACTCAGTTGTGTTCCATCAGCAGCCAACACTCTTTGCAGCAGACAGCTGGCATAATGAAGGCCTCAGTCCACAAAAGGAAACCTGGGGGCATACTTCAGTACCTACAAAATACCATGTGTCCTACTATTTTTTCTTTTCCACATGAGAGTAATACCAGTCAGTGTCTGTCTGTCTGTCTCTCTCTCTCCCCTCCTCTCCCCCTTCCCTTGCCACAACCCTTTTAGTATTTCATCAGTATTTCTTTGTGACATTTGTTTCATTTGCCTTTTATTATTCTTTTTCTTTTTAAAAAATCTTCATCCAAGGATGTGGACATCAGTTCATTGCCTTCCATAGTGCCTCCACCGGGGATCAAACCCACAACCTAGGCATGTGCCCTGACCAGGTATTCAACCCACACTTTTGATGTATGGGACAATGCTCCAACCAACTGACACATAGGGCCAGGGCATATTATATCTTTTCTAATGTGTGTGAGCTAGACTTGTAACTATGAGATGTGGTTACCTTAAAGGTAGAGGCTGTTCTGATTGTGTTTCGTACTGTCTGCACACAGAGTTAAATCTTTTAAAAAAGAGAGAACAGGCTGACAGTGACCAGACGGGAGAGGGGAGGGAATTTCAGGAGGAAAGGGCAAAGGGTTTGCAGGAACAATTATAAAGGACACATGGACAGTAACAGGGTGGGTGGAGTCAGGGGAGGGAGGTGGGGAGGGCTGGGATGTTGGAGTGGGGTGGGGGGGAATGGCAGAAAACCATACCTGAATAACAAGAAAAATTAAAAGTAAATAAAAAGAAGTTAGTGGAAAAAAGGTCCCATAGATTTGTTCTTCATAATTCACCTATAAAGAAAATTAAGGAGTATGTTTTATGCATATTAAAGTTATGAGACATATGATAATATAGTTAATCACTTTTTATTTTGTTTACAGATTAAATCTAGACATTCTGTGCCCTAGAATACTGCAGAAATATTACTGGTTCAGCTTGAGGTATGTTGAGTCAGATGGACAGTTCCTGATCACCATGAGGAGGTGATTACGACCTCTATCAGAACATTGCTGCAACTTTGCTATTCATTCAGAATCTAAAAGTAAAAACTGGATGTAGCAAAAGTAGTATTATCACAGAGGAGCTTCTCGATGAACAAGGCCCCTTCTCTATACCTCCAACCAGATGTTTTATAAACCTGAACCACATTTAGAAAAAC
>PVKM010007205.1:0-42077 GCA_004027735.1 Carollia perspicillata | reverse complement strand
AAGAGATAGCTAACCTATCAGATGCACAGTTCAAAACACTGGTAATCAGGATGCTCATAGAATTGGTTGAATTTGGTCACAAATTAGATGAAAAAATGAAGGCTATGCTAAGTGGAATAAAGGAAAATGTACAGGGAACCAATAGTGATGAAAAGAAAATTGTGACCCAGATCAATGGTATGGACCAGAAGGAAGAAATAAATAACCAACCAGAAAAGATTGAAGAAACTAGAATTCCAAAAAAATGAGGAGAGGCTTAGGAACCTCTGAGACATCTTTAAATGTTCCAACATCTGACTTATAGGGGTACCAGAAGGGGAAGAGGAAGAGCAACAAGTGGAAAACTTATTTGAACAAATAGTAAAGGAGAACTTCCCCAATCTGGTGAAGGAAATAGACTTCCAGGAAGTCCAGGAAGCTCAGAGAGTCCCAAAGAAGTTGGACCCAAGGAAGAACATACTAAGGCACATCACAATTACATTACCCAAGATTAAAATGAAGGAGTGAATCTTAGAAGCAGCAAGAGATAAGGGGACAATCACCTGCAAAGGAGTTCCCATCAGACTGTCAGCTGATTTCTCAGAAGAGACCTCACAGGCAAGAAGGCTCTGGAAAGAAGTATTCCAAGTCATGAAAGGCGAGGACCTCCATCCAAGATTGCTCTATCCAGCAAAGGTTTCATTTAGAATGGAAGGGCAGAGAAAGTGCTTTTCAGATAACGTCAAGTTCAAGGAGTTCATCATCACCAAGTCCTTATTACATGAAATGTTAAAGGGACTTATCTAAGAAAAAGAAGATAAAAATATGAACCGTAAAATGACAGCAAACTCACAGTTATTAACAACCACACCTAAAACAAAAACAAAAGCAAACTAAGCAAACAACTAGAACAGGAACAGAAACACAAAAATGGAGATCACATGGAGGGTTATCAACAGTGGAGTGGGAGGGGGAGAGAGCAGGGAAAGGTACAGAGAATAAGTAGTGTAAATGGTAGGTAGAAAATAGACAGGAGGAGGTTAAGAATTGCACAGGAAATGTAGAAGTCAAAAAACTTATATGTATGACTCATAGACATGAACTAAAGAGGGGGAATGTTGGTGGGAGGGGTGTGCAGGGTGGAGGGGAATGAAGGGGGGAAATGGGACAACTGTAATAGCATAATCAATAAAATACATTAAAAAATAAAAACAGGGAGACTCCATTTATTTGTGATTTGTATTTATAGATTTCATCAATAAATAAATGAAAAAATACCAAATCATATCAGTAAGCAAAAACATTCTATTAAAATAATGAAATATAATTTATGCTTCTCAACTTGAAAAATATTAACAAAGACAAACTGCTACCCAATGTTAGACTGCAAGGGAAAAAATACATTTTACCTACTACTGGTACAAATATAATTTAGAACAATCTAACTAGGGAGAAATACGTCAGTGTTTATAAAAAATGTAATGTGCATATTCCACTTCTAGAAGTGTATCCTAAAGATATAATTATGAAGGTGAGCAAAGATGTGTTAAAATTAGAGACAACCTAAATGTCCAACAATAGTGGTTTGATTGACTAAATTATGCTTCATGAAAGAGATGGAATAACATACAGCTATTAAAATCATTTTGCAGAAAGTATGTAATGCTGAATGAAAAACACAGGATATAATTCAATATGATTCTTCCTTGAGTTAAAAATATATACACAGATAATAGATAATACATATATAAAAATAAACCAGATGAATTTATGCAAATGTTAACACATTAACAACAGTTTCCCCTATTTGGATGATTTTTGTTTTTCTATTGGTAATTTTTGTGTGTTTTACCTTTTCTATAGTGATCATGGATGTTTTTATAATCAGGAAAAGAAAATCTACCATTTTAAGAAATTATTCAAGTCCTTGAATGAAAGTTACTAAACTTTGTTTTTTTCCAAAAAATTTCTGGTAATGAGCTTGGCTCACAAGCCAAAGCCAGATATATACTCAGGTTTTTTTCTCCTCCTCTGTCCCCACTCATCTACCTCTCTTTTCATGACCTCCATCCCCAGAGTACTCCTCTATACACTTTGTACATAAACAGCCCCTCCTTTGAGCTCTTTTCTGGGTTTCTGGAATAAGGAAAAGGCTGGGAAGCCACACTGAGCTTTGAGGTTCTATAGAAGCTCCAATCTGTTGCTCCAGACCCCTGTAGACGGTATGCCCTCCAGCACACTCTATTCCTTTCATGACTCTCCCAAGCTCCAGCCAGCCCTGACACAATGGAAATGTCACAGCCTCCACAGGAAGAAAGCCAGGCTGAGAGCCCAGTGTGGTCAAAACAAACTGTGCAAGCCACAGAGCAGAGGGCAGACTGTGGCAATTGCTGTCGCTATTCATGTGTCCAGGCTGACAACAGAACCCCATAGAACGGCAGTGACTAACCAGAGCATCTGAGGGCAGCCTGGAGTAATTTTTTCACAACTAGACAAGAGTCCTACTGCAATAATTGAGGTTAATGTATAGAACAAAGCTAAGAAGACATCACCACTGTTTCCCCATGCACATGGCCTGGATAGTCCTGGCTTCTCTGGGCTTCCACAAGGAAAGAGAGACAGGATATGAACAGTAGGTAGAATGGGTTCCAGTCCATACAGTGGCGCAATATTTAAAGCTTCAGTTAGTCCTAAGTCCCTCCCCAACTAGCTCCTGTTCACTAAAATAATTCCTAGAAGCCTTAACACAATTAGTCCATATAAATAGACCACTTGCAGCCTTCCCCCTGGAGGACCCATTAGAAACAGAATGGTGGGCAGGTACATTCTTAGAAGGAGTCATGAAGATGAAGGTGTTTCCTAAGTGAACAGATCTAGCAGGAGACCACAAGTGGTGAAGGGCCACAGCAGGGCTCTGTGGGGCCATCAGAAAGGAGGGAAACACAGGAAGAGGAAGTGTCTAAAGCAGCATGAGGAAGTTCAGAGATGCAGTTTCCCTATTTTTTTGTCCTGGGCTAGCCATGGGTTTGGGGGTTTTGCCTGTCTTCAGCATTGTCTTGGTGGTGTGGTGTAAGGGGGCTTTTGTTTGAGTTGCATGTGAGCTGGGCTTAGGATAATGGCACTCAGCTGAAATCCACTGAATTCTTGTTCTGCACTGAGAGTAGTAGTTGGCAAAACTTGGTTATTTGGAAAAAAGTTTAATATAACATCCATATGGGTTTAACATTCTGAAGGGCCAATTCATTTCACATGTTTAGATCTGAAGATTTTGCCCAAGTGGTAAACATCCAACTGTGCCTTATATAAGGCCTTTCTGTCTCCTTTGCCATTCATCAAAACTTAACTGTCCAATGTCCTAGCTCTACTGAGAGCCACCTTCTTTAGGGAATGGAGAATGAAGAGTGGTTGGCATGAGCAAGAAGCCAAGATTATTGAACATCACTAGGTTCCAGCAATATATTGGCCCACACTCACTATAATGTGTTCCTGATTCAAGAGGTCATATTTTCACTTAACCTATTGGGATGAGGAAGTGACTGGGGCCATAGTGTTTAGTGATGTAGAACTCCACCTACAGATACCAGAGTCCCCCAAATTAATTATAGGTCATGTCTTTCCTCCAGGAAGTCTCAGTGATCCCAGATTGCTCCAAGTAAGATACATGAAGAGCCAAGGCCACATCTCCTTAACATGATTATAGGAAAAGTCCTTTTATTCCCAACAGTCAACTTTTGTTGCTCCAGTGAACTTCTTCTCTTGGTCTATGAGAAGCTTAGGAAAGAGCATTCCTTTTGAGAACGCAATTTCAATACTCATGTTTGCAGTGCATGATTCCTAAGTGAACATCTTAGAAATCTCAGGAAACATGTCAATGGACTTCAATAACGTCCAAATGTCTTTCCTGTCCCTTGCATGTTGCTCTAAATTATAAGTCATAAACTAAGCTTGCTATATTGTTGTCAGTTTGAACAATATTTACTGGTATGTTGTTAGTGATATATCCATTTAAAAAAGAATCATAGAGGTTGGTTCTGTCTGTGTCAAGAACAATAATAGATCCTGAACATATTATAAATGGGAGAAAGAATGGAAAGAGTGAAAAGGAAGGAAAGCTAGAAGCCAAAGTCTCCTCCCATTACTCTCCTTTATCAAGGTGGCTTTGTTTTTGCTTTAAAAAAAAAAAAAAAAAAAACAAGGGATGGGTTTTTTTCTCATGAATCATAGTCATTTAGAGACTTCTCCATTAAAAAATAAACAGAAGCTTTTACTACAGTGCTCCAAGTTTACATTCTTTGATGAGTTTGGCCAAACAGAAGAGAGAAATATTTTCCCTAACTGGCCACCTGGCTCAGCTTTCCCACTGCCTGGGCCCCTCTCTTGAGAGCTCCCTTACTTAATTCATCTTCAGTATTGGCTTTAGGTTTTCACTCACTATAGTGGGTCTTCTATTTATAAGAATCATTCCAGTCCCACAAACAGCTTTAGTTCTAGGTTCTCCTTCCATGCAAATCATTTGTTAAATCATCTCATTTCTCCCATTTCTGTTTGTAGGGACCTGTTTGTTTTTGTTGTTGTTGTTTTTAATCCAGTTCAGTGTCTTATGTCTGGCTGTACTGATTCTCTTTAGACAATCAGGATTTTGTTATGATTAAAATCAGTAGTAACCATTGTCATAAGGATAGATATAAAAATGCAACTGAATTGAAAGTGACAAATCCTTATATTTATGGTCAATTGTCTTTTGACAATGGTATAAAAGAAATTCAACAGAAACCCTTTTCATGAAGATGGTGCCCAAAGCAAAGAAGGAAGCCCCTGCCCCTCTCAAAGCTGAAGCCAAGGCAAAGGCTTTGAAGGCAAAGAAAGCAGTGCTAAAAGGCATCCACAGCCACAAAAAGAAGAAGATCCACACATCACCCACCTTCAGGAGGCTTAAGACACTGTGGCTCCAAAAGCAGCCTAAATATCCTCAGAAGACTGCCCCCAGGAGAAACAAGCTTGACCACTATTCCATCGTCAAGCTCCCCCTGACTACTGAGTGAGCCATGAAGAAGATAGAAGACAACAACACACTTGTGTTCATTGCGGATGTCAAGACCAACAAGCATCAGATCAAACAGGCTGTGAGGAAGCTGTATGATATTTATGTGGCCAAAGTCAACACCCTGATCAGGCCTAATAGGGAGATGAAGGCATATGTTCGATTGACTCCAGACTATGATGCTTTGGATGTTGCCAATGAAATTGGGATCATTTAAACTGAGTCCAGCTGGCTAATTCTAAATATAAAAATTTTATACTATAAAAAAAAAGAAATTCAATGGAGAAAGAATAGGATTTTTTTCAAATAATGCTGGGAAAATCCTCACACAAAAAGATGAACTCAGACCTTACACTATACATAAAAATTAACTCAAGATGAACCAGAGATCTAAACATAAAACCTAAAATATAATATGAAACATCTAGAAGAAGACAGGGGGAACTTAATTTATGATAAGACTTCCTAGATTTCCTATATACAACACCAAAACCATGATCTGTAAAAAAAAAGATAATTTGTACTTCATCAAAATTCAAAACTTTTGTACTTCAAAAGGTATCATTAAGAAAATAAAAAGATAGGCCACAGATTGGGAGAAAATATTTTTGCACATTACATATCTGATAAAGGACTAGTATCCAGGACATACAAAAAATCACTTAGAATTCAATAACAAAAAAGATAAACAGCTCAATTTTTAAACATGAGCCAAATGTAGAAATAAACATTTTATCAAAGAAGATATATAAATGGCTAAGTTCACAAAAAGGTACTCTGTATCATCAGTCATTTGGGAAATGCAAATTAAAACTACAATAAGATATCATATTATACCAACTATAATGGCTATAATCAAAAGGACAGATAATAGAAAATTCAGGATGTGGGAAAACAGCAAATCTCACATAGTGCTGATGGGAATGTAAAATGTGCAGATGCTTTGGAAAAGAGTTTGACGGTTTCTTAAAAGGTAAGCATAAATTTCCCATATGACCCAGCAATTCCAGACCTGTGCATCTAACCAAGAGAAATGACAAATATATCCACACTAACATTTGCACACAAATGTTCATAGCAAAATTATTCATTATAGCCTAAAAGTGAACATAACCCAAATGCCCATAAACTGGTGAAAAGATAAACAAAATGTGTTATATACCTACAAGGGAATATTATCAGCAATAAAAAGGGATGAAATATTGACACATGCTATTGGGTTGACCAAGAAGTTTGTTTAGTGTTTTCTGTTCGATGGCTCTAGTAGCACTTAGTTGTCTTTAACTTCATTCAAAACAGTTTTTTTAGATTGAATTGTGACAGCTGACATATCAATGTGCATTAAAAAACTCATCAAAATTGGTGAATTTTTGTGCAGCCATTTTAATATTGAAGATGAAGGAAAATGTGCAGCATTTTCAACATATAATGCTTTATTATTTCAATAAAGGTAAAAACACAACTAAAACACACAAAAAAGGTTTGTGCAGTGTATGGAGAAGGTGCTGTGACTGGTTGAATGTGTCAAAAGTGCTTTGTGAAGTTTTGTGCTGAAGACTTCTCCCTGGATGATGCTTCACAGTTGGGTAAAACAGTTGAAGTTGACAGTGATCAAACTGAGACATTAATTGAGAACAATCAATATTCTACCATGTGGGAGATAGCTAACATACCCAAAATATCCAAATGAATAAAGTTATGGGTGAAAATGAAAAATGTGTCTTTTAGCCAAAGGGGGGTAAGATTGAGGGTGGGATGTGGAGGTGGGTGGGATAGGGGGCAGTGGTGGGGGAAAACTGGAGACAACCATACTTGAACAACAATGAAAAGAAAGGAAGAAAGAAAAATATGTCTTTTATTTTATGGAAAAATACTAAACAGACTTTCTTGGTCAACCCAATACAACATTAATAAAACTTCAAAAGCATTTTAAGTGAAAGAAGCCAAACACAGAAGACTATATATTGAATGATTCCATTGAAATGAAATGTCCTGAAAAGGCAAATCTACAGAAAAAGAAAGTAAATTAGTCGCCTGAGGCTGGAGGGGAGAACAAGAATTAAGTGTAAATTGGAGTGATGAAAATGTTCCAAAACAATTATTGTGATGTTACACAACTTGGTAAATCTACAAAAAAAAAATCACGAATTGTGCATTTAAAATGGATGAATTTCATATGTAAGCCACACCTTAATAAATTTGTTAAAAGTCAGTAGCAAACAAAGGAAATGCAGCGATAAAAGATTGTAAAGTTAAACTTTCAACCTCAACTTGAAATGTTTCCTATTCTTTATTAACTCTTAAAAAAAGAGAATAGTTCTTGAACTGTGAAAAAAGAAAAATAATAATGGGGAATGTCTTTTCTGGATGTTTAAAATGATCCATTAGTAGAAAACAAATAAATTCAAATTAACCTAGCCATAATCAAAAAGAAAGCTTGATTTCTTCTAAACATTTTCTTTGTAGAAGATATTTCATCTCAATAAAAATATAGCCCATAAGAATCAGTCCTGAATCCCTAGTCTGAAGTCAGATATTGGGGCAATCATTCTTGACATTTTCCCCAAAGAGCTTTTTCAAACAGATGTAAAGAAATGGAGGTAAAGCAAGGAAGGTTAGGAGGGACAAAGAAAAGCAAGCAAGCTAGAAAAGGAGACAAGCATTTGAGATATGAAGAACCGCCACCCAATCTCCAAAGTTGGAAAAATTTCACCAAGTTGGTGAACCAAATGTCCATAGCTGCCAACTCTCAGGGCCAGCGTTCAGGAAGAAGAGCCATCGCTACTCCACTCCCTGAGCATCATGTGCTCCATCACACCCTATTCCTGAATAAATACAAGCAGAAAGGTTATACCAGGGAACTCCAAGCAAAATCCAGGCACCCCCTGAAGCTGATCAACTCAGGAAGCCCACCAAAGTGACTCACTGCCTTACCCTCTGACAGCCAGGGAATATGCAGACCACTACCTATTATAGAAGCCCCCAATCCTGAGCAGAATGCAGACTGTCCTTTGCCTCCAGTGCCCAAACCCCAAGTCAGGTTATTCTTCACAGCATCCTGCATTCTCTTTAACACTCCTGTTCTTTTACTTTCCTTTCAACTAAGAGATAGCTGACCATGACACAGTCAAGATTCTTCTAAAGAAGTTGAAATTCTGAGGTTTCAGAACATGTATTGTGCAAAACCAAAACCTATCATTACTTCTCTCCAGGGTTAACCTTGAAATAATAACTAAGGTATGTCTGTGTTTAACTTTTTGTCAACTTCTATGATAAGGTCCTAATCAAGGCTATTTTCTATTGCATTCAGTTAGAGGATGACTTCGAGCCAAGCAGGCTTTGTAGAGGAATGATGTTGGGGAGATGACCGAGTCTGGTTCTCTTTTAAGAACTGGGATCTTTTCTTTGGTCAGCTAGAGAGTAGGGTGTGAGAAATGAACCTCCTGCTGACACAAAGAAGGGGTTCTGGTAACTGTTTATTTTACCCACAAAAATTCTGAATGTCTATCAAACAAAAGGTAGCTTGTTTCTTTGCAGACTCAGTGATACTGTGGAATTGGCTGAGGTGGTTCCAAAAGGTGTTTGGCCAGTGCAAATGTATGAGCTTGGAGAAGGGCTTGCCAAATCCTGTTAAGGTTTATAGAAGTCAAGAAGCCATGGCATTCCAGCTCTGGCCATATTTCTCAAGTTCGGCTTAAGTTTTGTGCTTGCAGTTGACTAGCTTTTTTGTATTTTGATTTTCATTAACACAGAAGGCTTGCTGTTGGCAATAACGCCTTGGAACTTCCTTGCTGGAGCTTAACATTTCAGCACATTTTGCATTGCCTAATGATGGAGTTGCGGTTTGCCAGGAAGGGACTGTTAACGCTTTCCTCCTAGAACTGGGTAGAACTATCCACATGCAAACCTCAGCTAGTTCAAACAAAGCTTCTGTAATGGCAAAGAGAGAGAAAAGCTGCTATAAATACTTTTATAGGCTGCATAGGTGATTTACAACCTGCTTTATTAATCCTATAAAAAGGCACAGCTGAACGCCTTTAAGTTACATGCATACAGATGACTAATTAAATACACAGTTAAAAGTCTTGACCCAGCACAATTCTGACCATTAAAGAAACAAGCCTTGAATTCCCCTGTATGCAAAAGTTTTTGGAGAGATTTGTGGGTGGAAGGAGGTGAGCAGGAGGAGGGGAAAGTTGGCATGCTTGAGGGTGGCAGATGAGAGAGCAGAGGGGGAAACTGAGTTTCTGCAGGTTCATGTTTACTCTCTTCACTACCGTTATGATGACACAGCAGCTGTATGACTGCTCAACACTGCCAACGGCCACTCCCTCTGACCACTGGCAATGCCTGGGCCACATTTAGCTTGAGTAGAGATAACTGAAGTGGCTTTGGATACAGAAAGAATAACAGATTCCTAGCAGTCAAACTGGGAGGCACCTTAGCAACCTTGCTCACCCCAGTTGGTTTTTACACTTGGAAGCTAAGTCTCAGAGATGAGAGGTGATGTTTTTTCAGTCACAGGGCTAGCTAACAACAAAACCAGGACAAGGACCCAGAAGTGACCTCTAGAACATTAACCTCTCTAAGACACCATTCATTCCTCAGGCTGTGTTGCCAGGAGACATAACATATTTTGATGGGGGAGAGGGGATTAGTAGAAGGCAAGTCAGGTAGCATATGATTCCAAAACTCTCAATGTTTGCCAAACCATTTATCAGAAACATAAAAGGCCCTTTCAGTTTTTAAGGTTCTTGGAAGGGACTGGAAGAGGAAGGAGTGGCCTTTCCCATCAGAGAACAAGACCCAACAATTCCTCCATCAGCTAAGTGGGGTGTTCTTTGTTGGTTGGCCCACTCACAAAGTCTCGCTCTGTACAAAACATTTTTAGAAGCTCCCAAATCAGGCTATGAAAGTGATGTGTGAGAACACAGGGGCTGATGGGTCAGGAAGATCAGAGAGCATATCTGAGGGGCCATGTGGAGCAGCCCATCCTATTCCTCCTTCATTTAGTTCTTGAGATGACCCACCAAGGTCAAGCTCACCTCCACAACTAAAGCTGCCCAAGTAGGTACTGCAGGCGAGAACTTCTCCCCTCCCCAACCCACTGGCACAGCTTTACCTGCTCTTCTTGGTTTCCTTATGTCTCTGAGGCCTTTTCCTCAACTCCAAAATGGAAGATGAGTTTTCTTTCTTTTTTAGATGTGAAGCACAGACCCTAGCTCTTGCCTCCATCAAAACATATCACCCTCACAGTTTTCCATTGATCTTCCATCCTTTTCCCCAGTTAATTCCTATCCAGTACTCAAGTTTCTGCTCAGATGTCACTTCCAAGTAAGAGAAGTCTTTCTGGATCCTAAAGGTAGATTCAAGGACTTCTCACCTGCTCACACACAGATGGTTATGTATACCCTTGTCATAGGAAGCACTCATCACACTCTTATAATTATCTAAGTTTAATTTTTTCCCACCAGTCCATAGGCTCCATGAGGGCATGAACCATGTTGTCTTATTGACCATTGCATCTCAGATATACATCATGGTGCCTGGTGTATACAGGGATGCTCGTGAAATACTAAATTTCTTAAATGGCCAAATGTTTCTCCTTCATACCATCTCTACTTTGTTTCCATATTTTAAAACAGTTTTATAGAATATAATCTTTTTCCCACCAAAATAAAAAAACTTATTTTGCTGCAGATACAGGAACAGAGACGAAAAATAATGAATGTGGGGATTGGATTCATTTCCTATTGCTGCTGTAATAAAGTACCAAAGACCAGCTGTCTTAAAGAGCAGAAATGTGTTGTCTCACTATTCTAGAGGCTAGCAGGCCAGAATCAAGGCATCCACAGGGTGGGTTCCTTCTGAGGACTGTACGGGAAGGAAGGATCTGCTCCAGGCCTCTCTCCTTGGCTTGTAGATGGCTGTTTTCATGTTCACATGGCATGTTCTCTGTATGCCTGTTTGTCTCCAAATTTCCCCTTTTTGTAAGGACACCACTCACACTGGATAGGGCCCTCCCTACTGACTTCATTTTAACTTGGTGACCTCTATCAAGATCCTGACTCCAAATAAGGGCACATTCGGAGGTAGTAAGAGTTAGGACTTCAAGAGGTGAATTTTGGGGGGACACAAGTCAACCATAATAAGGGTAGTGGAAGCCACTGCAACTCTAGCTGGCCCTTAGAAAGACTAAAATCAAAACAAAATAAAAGAAGTCCCTCAGTTTTCTCCGCAGACTGGATATAGTCACTTCTTGGAGGGCCTGGAAAGCCAGGCTGGGTCTGAGGATAAAGTCCTCTCCAAATTGGGAACCTTAGGATTTTCAAGACCCAGAACCAAAGTGTGTGAAACCATTGGTTAAAGGATCCCCTGCATCACCTGTCACAGTCAAAGAACTTCACTTCTTTCCCCTCACATTCATTCCTGTAATCATGAGAGGAGGCAAAGGGAAACTGAGTTTCCCAAGGGAGTTATGGGGTTTTCATTTCTTACTCTAAACTCATACTATTATTCCAAGAATAACTGTGAAATTGGAATTTTAGCCATAAACCTGGTGAGTAACCAGCTAAGGTCAAGCTGAAATATGACTTTGCTTGCTGATTCACTGTTTCTCTCTGAGTCCCTTTTTCCCTCCCAGCAAAGCCATATTCGGGCAGATATCTAAAGCAGCCTCTCTCCTGTTTCTTTCTTTTTCCAATTCACATTTGTTTAATTGTGAGTGGTGTTGAGCATCTTTTTCCATGTATATAAGCCAGGCAAGGCATACTTCCTCTTTTGCAAGTCTTCTTTATATATGAAGGAAGGTAGCTCTTAGTGTGGCTCTTCCTCCCCACCACCTCTCCCAAGTTTCCAAATTTCAGTTTACTCATGAAACTCTCCCTGCCAAAATTTTAAATGCTTCCATAGTCAAGTAATAAGTCTTTTCTTTTTGATCTTTTACATTTTATATGTGTTTTCCTCTTGGAAGGCTCACTGTTTCCTGGGTGGCACCTTCTGTCCCCTGCTTCCTAAGCCAGGAATTGTTCAGGCCCAACTTCTTTAGACATCCTGAGGGACTGCACAGGCTTCTCATGTGATAGGTTTTGTTTTCTCAGAGGGGGCTTTGCAATATCCTGGATAAGACACATTAAATGGCCTCAAATAGCACTTCTGTTTATAGTTTCATCATATTTTATGTAATTGTCTAGATAGATGTTTGTGTCTCCCACTAGACTGGTCTCTACAGAAGGCAGGGGATGTGTCTTTTTCATGGTTATAACCCCGGAGCCTAATACAGTGACTTGCAAACAATAGGTGTTCAATAAATGCACCTTTGATGCCATCATGAGGGTCTCTCCTCTCATTTGGGTGCCCCTTATCCTTTAAGTGTCCATGTTTAATTCTCTCATATTATTCAGCATCAGAAAATTTGTTAGTACACTGGTCACATGGTGTTAAGATCATCATGTGACCCTACACTAAAAATAGTTTTATTAGCAAAAGCAGCTAAAGACTGAATCATTTGGAGTCACCCAAAGTCTATCTTTAGGCCTGCTTTTCTACATATGAGGCTGAAGCAGACTAAGCGACTTTTCACCCAATACTTTGGCTATTTCTTAAGTTAATCTTTGTCATTTGTTCCTTCTCAGAGCCAGTTACCGAAAGTCCCATTTTAGTGGCTTCCATTTTGCTGTGACTGTTTATAAAAGGACAAAGTTCAATCTCTATTGAGAAGTGAGTGCTATAAATAGAATTTTAGGCACTTTTTCATGTGGCTATGAAATAAAATAACAGAATAGTGAGATCCTCTTTCCCAGGGTACATGTGTGGCAACCACCACTCTCCCCAACTCCTTTTTTCATCCCTCCCTCACCACTGCTGAGAAGAGAGAAGTCACATGCTTGCTGAAGTACTTTAAACCTAAGAAACCAAATGCAATTATTTCACTTGAAGAAAACAACCCCACTTTGCATTTCTCAGTTCCACCTTAGCAAAATAAGGCTACTACTCAGGAGCTGGACAAGCATGTGAAGTGAGAGAATGAGAAGAATGAAGTGGGATGCGCCCATCAAATCCAGCACAAGTCTGCTGTTGGATTTGCTGTGAAAGTGACTCATTTCATAAACAATACAGCTGCTGTGGGAGGCAGCCCTGTCAGATTTGATGGATGGCTGTGTATCTCTGGATCTTCTGCAGTTGTCGAGGCAGACAGGCTTTGGGGCCAAGCAACCATATCAAATACATCTTGAGTCGATAAGAAATATGAGAACTCTTTCTACCAATGGTAAAAAAATAAGGCAAAAGTTCTCTGAATTCTGGAACTATGGACCCACTCCACATGCTGGCCGCAGCCTGCCTCTTGACCATAGTTCCACAGCTGACCTTTCTGAGTGCCCCTGCTTTGCAAGGGGAACTCTTGGAGTCACTCTTCCTTTCACAGAGCAAGGTCAATCTCAGTTGGTCCCAAAGAGGAATGCCTGCATGGAGGAATGGGTAACTGGTAGCTGTTAAGAGAAAAGAATAGATTTCTGGCAAATATGAGCTTGAGAGAACAAATCAATGGGTTGGGTAATGACTGTTTCCTTTTCTTAGTGTGGATCTATACCCATTTCTCATTTCTAGCAGAAACACCAACAGAATGACTCCTGGGGGTCCCAAGCAAGGAAAGCCAAGAATAATTACCTGTAGGCTGTTTGCAGGTCAGAGGGCATGGCCATTAATGAAGATAATCTCCATCTCTCTTCTCCACTCAGGCTTAAGAGACAATGGGTTTTGGTCTGATCTACCCTCTCAACTCCTAGAGAGCCTGAGTCCTGGACAGGAAAATCACTAATTTGACAGAGGGAGTGTGACTGAAAGAACTCTGGAAAGGCCGCCTCAGTCAAATACATTTACATACCCCACCTTCGTGGTTTTTAAAAGCCCCAGAGAAGATATTTCTTTGTGTTAAGACATCAAAGGCATCTGTGAAAATACCATCATAAAAGGGTGACATGGTAAGACACTTCCAAAGGAACGTGATCCTGGTTGAACTTCTCTGAGGAGAGCTCCCACCTCCAACAGCTCACCAGAGCACTTCACCATCTCTCCTTTCTGCCCTTAGCTCCTTTGTCCTATCCTCTCACTTCATCTCATTTTCTCTTCTTCCGACAGGCCTCAATCTTAAAAGTGTGGCTAGATTAGACCCTCATGACTCAACGTCTGGCCAAACAGCACTAGTGTCACCTGGAGCTCTTAAAAACATGTAGGCTCTTGGGCCCCACTGGAGACCTGTTGAATCAGAATGTGCTTTCTATTCAATAATAGGTGACATATGTCTCTACACATATATTAACATGTATATGTTACCATGTATATGTACATGTACATGTACATGTACATGTACATGTACATGTACATGTACATGTATATGTATATGTATATGTATATGTATATGTATATGTATATGTATATGTTAAAGATTTAGAAGTCCAGATTTAGGCCCCTCTTCCTAGAGACTGCACTCAAGAACATTCCCATGTCATTCTCTCTACATTTAAACCATCATCCCTGGGAATTCTGGCCTCATTGGACCAACCTGGCAGTGTTGTCAGCCCTCAGGTAACTAGATGGTTTCTCTTAGGGATTCATAGTCACTCGCTCCTCAGCATATGGAAAGTTGCCTACATCTTTCCCTTGGAGGTACTTTTAGAAAGACATTTCAAAGTTCTATTGAACCCACACATGTATCTTGTCTAGTTGAGCTCTATTCCAGTCATCCTTAACAGAGAAGGTTTTATTTATGTACCTGGGTACAAGGAAGCAGAGTGCTAACAGCCCCCTGATTTACTAGTGGGCAGGGGTCTGGTAGCTACCAAGCCCAGGCTCTCCCCAGACCAAGGATTTGTACCAGCTTTTCTCTTAAGGATGCTTAACTTTGAAAACTAATATGGAATATCCTTTACCCAATCCTTCCAGCGATATCTATGTGTGTGAAGTAGGGTCATCTCAAGGGCTTGCTCTACCTTCTAAAAAGTTTTATTTCTGAGGAAACTGTAGTTTCACATGCAGTTGTAAGAAACCATACAGAGAGACCCTGCATGCACTTCACCCAGTTTCTCCCAACGGTAACATCTTGCATAACTGTCATTCAGGATACTGACCTGACATCAACCATCTTCAGATTTCACCAGTTTCATGCACTCCTTTTATGTGTGTGTGCCTCTTGTTCTATGCAACCTTATCACATGTGTGGGTTCTCTGACCACTGCTGCAGCCCAGGTGCAGAACAGTGTCATCACAATGATCCCTTGTAACACCCTTTTATAGCCATATCCACTTCCTTTGTCCCTCAGCCTCACCCCACAACCTGTGCAACCACTAGTTTGTTCTCTATCTCTATAATTTTTTTAAATTCTCACCCAAGGATATGTTTATTGATTTGAGAGAGAGGAAGGGGCAGAGAAAGAAACATCAATCAGTTTCCTCCCATACACACCTCCACCAGGGACCAAACCCCAAACCCAGGTATGTGCCCTGACTGGGAATTGAACCCATAACCTTCTGGTACATAAGATGATGCTCCAGCCAACTGAGCCATCCAACCAGAGCTATCGCTATAATTTTTAATTTAAAAATGCTATATACTGTATATGGAGCCATACAGTATGTAACCTTTTGATATCAGCTCTTTTTATTCAGCATAATTCTCTGGAGGTTTATCCAGGCTGTTGTGTTGCATCTGCAGTGCGATACTTTATGTTGCTAAGTAGTATTTTATAGTATGGATATACCAGTTTGTTTAACTATTCACCTGTTGGACTTTTGAGTTGTTTCCAGTTTATGTCTAGCACAAGTAAAGCTGTTATAGACATGTGTGTATAGGTTTTGTGTGGACATAACTTTTTATTGCCCCAGGAAAAATGCCCAAGAGTGCAATCAACAGCTGGGTCATACAGGAGTGGCATGTTTCATTTTGTAAGAAACTGCCATATGCTTTTCCAGAGTGGCTGTACCATCTTACATTCCCATCACTCAATGTATGAGTGATTTCTGCCTTAGAAATGATTCTATGTGACTGTCAAAACACAGTCCTTTCAACAGCTTCCATTAAGCACCCCAAGAAGCAATAGCAGAACTGGAAGCCCTCACCCTTTTTGAGTCACATGCTTTGTGCCCCCATCTGCTATAAGGTTCTCTCTGCCCACGCTTGCTTTGATTCCACAGACTGTCTTCATGTTTTCCCTCCTCTGAGCACCTTCCAAATCCCTTCTCAACATCAGCTGCAATTCCTTTGTGTCTTGTTCTGATCCTAATCTCCTAATCCTCCCCAGATGCCGTGCCAAGCCCAGCGGTGTAGCTGGGCTGCAACCACAGCTCATGACTCAGCACCACGGACAGAAGAGTGGGGGCCTTTGGCTCTGGGGACCCAGGCCAGTGCTAGCCACTCACTCTTTCCAGGCCCAGAGGACAATTCTGTCTTCATCCCCATTTTGCCAAGTGTAAAACAGAACTACGGGAAGGGCAGAGAGTGCAGGCCTGAACTGAACAGGCCAGGACAGGAGTTTGCCAACAGGGAAGTTTGTGTAGGGGTGGGCACAGCCTCAGCACTAGGAGCTTTACCATTTGGGCCAAACCCTTCCTTGGTTCTGAACATCATGATCATAAGTACAACAATGCTAGTTGTTACTTATGGAGTATTTGATGTGGGCCAGAGACTTTTAAAATACACTTTCCCAGCATTAGTTTCCTAAATCCTCATAGCTAGTCCACAGAAACAGTTCTATTCCAGTCTCTATTCTACAGCTGAGGAATTTGACACCTGAGATGACACGGAGATTAAAATCCACACAGCCAGCTTCAGAGTTCACATTTTTAACCATGTTATTTTATTCCCTCTCCAATGAGTAGAACTCTGCAGCTCCAGGGTCTGCAGTCCTTAAGAGAATCCTGTGTCCCTGTTTTACTAATCCAGACCCACATCATTTGCATGAAGGGAAGAAGGGTCCACGGGAGGGGGGGTGAAGGATAGCCTGTCACAAGCAACAGCTGCACCATCTATTAATCAACCCCTGGTTCTTGAGAGTGCTTGGTACACACAGACCAACATCTTCTGGCAATTTACAAATTCCATGATCAAGGAAGACAACCAAAAAATTGCTGCCCATACAAAAATGTTTAAGGGGATATGATATGCAGCAAGCTTCGGGCAAGGGGCGTAGGCGAGCTTGGCTCTCATCCACCTGCTCGTGGCCTTGTGGCATGCCACAAACTAGCAAGGATTCAGTGTAGCTTCATGGCATGCCACAGCCCCAAATGCATAGTTGTTGCATACCATTCACTCTGGCAACATGCATTCCACATGCCCCAGAATTCTGAAACTTGTGCTGTTGTGCTCTCTGATGCCACAGCTTGCTGACAGTAAATACTTCTTGATAAAGGACCTCAGCTCCCCAGCTGAATGCTATTTGACCAATGTGTTAGATTCTACCCACCCCCACTTTAAGCCAGACCTCCATATTCTACACACACTCCAGTTTGCATAACCTGCTAAATATTCCATCCTGTCCTGAAGAGTACTGCCTTCTGGTAGATTCTTTGTCCCCTTAATCCATGCTTGTCGTGGGACCTTCTGACACTTAGGGCTGCCAAGAACAACTTGGAATTCTTACAATCGACACACTCCTTCCCTAACACTTGGGGGAGCCGCACCTTCCCTGGGTACATTCCATCCCCACTCATCCCACCCACCCTGGCCCTTTTTATTCCCTCATCAGATGGTGCCACTCAAGCTTGCAACCTGCTCTTTTCCCTTAGGCAAGGGATTTGGGCTTGACCATTTTATCTATTTTTTTGTGGTCTAGGGTAGGATGTTAGGATTTAACAATCAGAAGGTTGTGTGACTCTCAGTCCTGATTTTTGCACTAACAACATTCCTGGGTGCTAACAGCACCCAAAAATAACTGGTTATCAACAAACTTTATCCCCCTAATGTCTTATTTCCCTGCCCCAAAGCAACATGCACCTTCTTTCTGTTTAATAATACTTCCTTTGCTTTATTTTCTTTCATCTCTGTCCAGAAAGTATCCAGCCACATACTATGAAAAATAGAGACATTTATTGAAGAAGATACCAGAAACATTGTACATAGAACAATGACACCTCAGTCCCCTTCAAAGTAGTCACCTTGGGACTTCATCCAGTTCTCCCAGCATCTGTTCCATTTGTTACACTCTGCAAAATCCTTTGTTGGAATCGTCAGCTGCCTGACTATATTGTCCTGAATCTCACTATTTGAAATCTCTTCCCTTTTGAAGGTGATTTTAGTTTTAGGTAAAGCCAAAAGTTACAGGGCACCAAATCTGGGCTATAGGGGGACTGAGTCACCTGGGCGATTTGATGTTTCACCAAAATCCTCTTCACAAGACATGAGGCATGAGTGGGCACATTGTCATGATGAAGCTGCCAATCACCAGTTACCCAAAGTTGCAGCCTTCTGATTCATCCAAATAGTTTCTATGGAGGAATATTCAAACTTGATGCAAAATTTGATGCAGATTCTTTTCTCTACTCAGTCATTTTGAATGCAACAGCCACACAGTACACATGCTCACTCAATGTTGTCTCCTGCCCCTACTGACTAGTACAGTGAAGTCATCATTGTTCATGCATGCACATTCCAGTCCACTCTCCTTGGCTGCCAGGTTACATCAATGTTGCACAAATCATTTTCATTATATTCACAATACCTAGACTTTTTCTGGACAGACCTCATATGCTGTTTTGTATGTTTCATGTCTTCATAAACTGGTTTCTATCCCTTCTGGTTACAAATGATGGACAAAATAAAGAAAAAAGTAAGGAAGGAAGGAAGGAAGGAAGGAAGGAAGGAAGGAAGGAAGGAAGGAAGGAAGGAAGGGAAAAAGATGTAAATAAAATTAAGAAATTCCAGACAAAACTCTGTTCATAGCAAATAAGCTCAGAATGCCCAAGCATATTTAACTTTTCCTTATAAGTGAAGCTGTGGGCAACCAGATGCAGAGAGCATCACAAATCTCATAGGTAAGAATGGAATAATAGCTCAGATATCTTGTATTCTGTGTACCTCTTCATAGGCAAGTTAAACTTTCTGATTGTCTATCCATAAAATGAGATAGGAATTATGGAACTAGACCATGGTAACTAAGGTAAGACAATCTCTTACAAAATATTGGCATTACAAATACATAGTACCATTATTAGGGTAAATTAAGAACTCTGTTTCAAGAAATATGCTAGTTGCCAGAACAAAATAATCATTTGCTACTATTATCTAGGAAGAACCACAAATGCTAATTCCACTTCAGATAGTGTCCTCTTTATTTACATTGAAAAAAAAAACCCTTGATAATTATGGGAGTGAGTACACAATAGCTCAAAGCACCCAGCAACTTTCCTCACCTTTGCCCTGCTCAGTTCCCCTTGGAAAGAACTGATCCTGGGACAATTTATTTCACATTTCAGGGCTTGCTTCACTTGGCTAACACTGCTTCTGCTTTTTTTTTTTTTTGCTGCTGAATCTTTTTTAAACTTCTTCCATTGATTTTCATGGTATCACTCTTTGCCTACTCTCCTCCAATCTTCTTGACTTCTGTTGCTGGGTCCTACATCTCTGTCCTAACTACAGCCTCTTCTCTGTCCACTATATACCCTCTCCCTTCCAGTGTTTCAGTGTTTCCCAAGTGAGGATACCATTTCGGCTAGACAACATATTGTGTGCAACTATCCTTTATATTGCAGGACAATTAGCATCCCTCTCCCCGACTCACTCACTAATGCACACAATACCACCTCCAGTCATTGTGCCAACCAAAAATATCCTTGCATATCTAGTATATCTCAAAAATGACTTTTGGAGAGGCAGTACCACACACTCAGTTTGAGAAACTCTGTATCATGTTTCCATACCCAGTCCAAATGTCTACCCTGGGTTTTAGTTCACTGTGGACTTTTAAATATTTTCACTTGGGTAATACAAAAGAATTTCAACCTTTTGTCTAAAGAACCCAACATTTCTCACTTCCCCAAATCTGATTTTTCCCTGAATTCCTATCTATGTTGGCCTTACATAACAATCATCAAAGCCAGAAACGCTGTATAAACCTTTCCTCCTCCCTTCTCTTCAAATCCCATATTAATTAATAAGCAAGTCTTTTCAGTTCTACTTCTTGAGTACTATATCCATCTTTCCCCTTCTTCTCACATGATAGCCATTTCTTTTGCAACACAATGACTTTCCAAATAAGATCTTCAGCCAGCTGGTTGGCCATGAAAGGCCCCCAGTGCTGCATAATTATCAAACAAACTTAAAGGGATTTTTGGATAATAAACATCATATATATCTAAACTTATATTCTTCTCTTATTGAATAAAAATATGGTTCTACTCAGAATCTTTGTTTCTCTAAATCCTTTTATTAGTATAGTGTAAAATTCCTAGAGTAGGTGTGTTCTTGAAACATCTTTTGTCCCACTTAAGTGAACTAAGCTCAAAAAAACGTGTGTATCACTACCTCATGCAATAAGTTATTAAATGTAATAACACTAATCTCAACCTTTCCCCTCTCTATTCTCCTTCCCAAGTCTGTGCTCCTCCATAGTCTCAGAATTATCTTTCTAAAATATTTACTTGACATTGTCACACTTCTGCTTAAATTTGTTCAATGGATTTTTATCACCTTAAACATTCGAATTGGTAGAACACGTGTGAAACTTCATAATATGTTCCCTTTCTACCTCTTCAACTTCTCTCTCTCTCTCTTTCTTGGTTCCCAAATTTCACATGTAGCTTCAGTAATGCCAAATTTTCAGTTTCCCAACTGTGCCTTTGTGGCTCTGTAACTCCCTGCTTTTGCATGTGGCTCCCTTGGCCTGAAATTGCTTCCCGCTGCTTTGACTTCATTTGGCTTAAATATGTCAGTCCTGGTACTCTACAGAGAATAGATTACAGCGGGGCAAGAGTAGAAGCAGGGAGACCAGAGCCAGTGGTGCCTGGCCCACGGTGGTAGCATGAAGGCAGAGGAGAGCACTCAGATTCTCATATGTTTTTAGGGTATCCATTTTAGGTATTTTATTCAACAGCCTACGAAAAACTTTAAACTAGTTGAGAGGTGAAAACACTGAGCCATGAAGTAATCAAGTATTTTACCAGAAAAAAGTTCCATAGTCCATTTTTTCACGTAAAATGTTACTTATTCTCTGTCAAGAAAAAAACCTGATAGTCATTGTAAACCAAGTAAGGGTATAATTTTAATCTTTCTTGAGGATCTTCAAAAATAAGTGTTTATCTGAATGATCTAAAAAATAATTCCCCATTTGAAAGGTTTTCTTCAATGCTGGTCACAAGAAAAACCACAAAATTAGTAGTTTCTCTCTGGCTGTTGTCCCTTCTCCCTTTTCAGCACTCTTTACTTAGTCTTACAATATGCTCATATCCTCATAAGGTCCTTTAACCTAATAATTGTATTGGTAATAGTAATAGTAATAGAAGTGTACTAGTAGTTAGTATAGTAGTAGTAGTAAAAATCTTAGTAATAATACAAGTCATTAATAGTAACTGACATTCATAGAATCTTACCATGCTAAAGGTGTATGCATATTATCTCATTTAATTCTTTTAAGAACCTACCAAGTAGGTAGCTTCTTTATTCCAATTTTACAAGAAAGGCAACTTCCAAGAAATTGCAAACCTTGTCAAGATCATTCACCTAACAAATTTTGTGATTCCTTTATAGTCATTTTTATCCAGATTCCAATTATCATGTAACTATAGAGTAATCCAATAAGATATTTTTAATGTTTTAATTTTTTCAGAATAAGTTTGTGTTTATTGTAAAAAACTTAGAAAATCCAGAAAAACACAAAGTAGAAAGTATTTATATAATCGCACCTCCCAGGTATAGCTATTGTTAATATTTTGTATTCTCTACATCATACTTACAATAAATTAATATTGTTGCCATTAAACTGAGCAAACCTTTTTAAAAGATTTTATTCATTTATTTTTTTAGAGAGGGGAAGGAAGGGAGAAAGAGAGGGAGAGAAACATCATATGGTTGCCTCTCATGCTCCCCCTACTGGGGACCTGGCCCACAACTCAGGTATGTGCCCTAAATTGGGAATCGAACCAGCAACCCCTTAGTTCATAGGCCATCACTCACTCCACTGAGCCACACCAACCAGGGCTTTTTTCTTTTTTTTAAGACTTTAAACTTTTTTGTAATCTAATGTTTTCAGCTTATTTATACAAGTTATTTATACAAAATTATTTTTCATAGTTAAATATTCTGTAATTTAAATATTCTGTTAAATATTCTGAGAAATGTTATGTAGATACACCAAAAAAATTTTTAACTAAGTCCATACTGTTGTATATTTAGATTAAATTTTTACATATTATAGGTTTAAATTTTTATTATAATTAATTCAGCAATGAATACTTTTATATATGCTTAATTAATTCCTCTGGATAAATCCTTAAAAGCAAAATTGCTAATTCAAAAAATAGAAAATATTCTAAGTTTTTTTTAATTTTGCTAAAATGTATTCATGAAAGATAATTCAAATTTAAACACCAATCAGCAGTGGTTTTTTCTTTCAACTAGTAGTTTTTAATGTGACCTGCTTCCATACACTCCAGCTAGTACTCAGGATTAACTATTGCTATTTATATTATCTAGACTTGCTTTCTTTTCCTTTTAATAGTTATTTCCATTTACTTTATTTTTAAAATAAAAAGGGGAAGGACTTTTGCTTCCACCCCTGAAGGAGTAGAAACTACATGGTATTTGTACCCCTCCCCCATACTCGATATCTATGGAACTAGACAAAATATATAAAATGTCTTTTTTAAGGTATTAAATAATAGGTAGTACAGATCTGTGATTCCTGAGAGCAAGACTTGAAACCTGGACCCAATTTCTTAGCCTCAGAGTAGAGGGGCACAGCCCATGCAGAGCGTAGCAGCTTCTCTGAGTTGAGGAGAGAGAGATGGAAGCTTGGAAAGGCTGAGGCAGCTGGAAATTGTAGGGAGGCATTCCAGGGGGGAGGAGCTACCCAATGCAAGTTCTCCAGAAATCTGCATAGGAGTCTCATTGAGTCTTAGGCTGAATCCAAGACTGCACAGGAGTAACTGAACACCACAAAGCCAGGCAGAGAACAACTACAAAGTCTCCCTAATTGAACAAATCCCTGAGTTTATACAGGACTAAGAGACAATCAAGTTGTTATCATGCGGAGTGGAAAGTCCTCATTGAGTACCTAAGTATTCAGTAAAGACTACAGAAAATTTAATAAGACTATTCTAGACCTGCCCTAATAAAGTTTAACAACAAACCTCAAAAGGATCAAACTGCAAGTAACATAACTGTCTTCTAAACTAAATGCCAATACTCTTTAAAGAAAGACAACAAAATAACACACAATGATATAAAGATCCTAATATCCAATATCCAATAAAAATTACTAGATATGTTTTTGACAAACAGCACAATATGACCCCTTATTAGGAGAAAAAAAATCAGTCAGTGGAAACAGACCTAGAGTGACAGAGATGTGGAATAGCAGACAAGGGATATATACATATTTTTAATGTCACTGGAGAACATGTTTCCATTGCTTTTAGAGAGAGAGGAAAAGAAAGAGAGAGAAACATGGATTGGTTGCCTTCTCATAGGCACTCCAACTGGGGATCAAACCTGTGACCTTTCAATCTATGAGATGATGCTCTAACCAACTGAGCCACACCAGGCAGAGCAAGCAGACAGGACTTTAAAAGAGCTACTATAAATGCTCAGCAACTTCAAAGAAAACAAGGACATAAAGAAGAAAAAAGTTGAAAATATAAAAAGAATCCACGTAAATATTCTAGAGCCCCAAAACACAGTAACTGAAATGAAAGAATTCACTTAAAGGGCTTAACAACTGATTAGATATGGTGGAAGAAAAGATCAGTAGATCTGAAGACATAGTAATAGAACTGTCCAACATCAAGCACAGAAAACAGAGGTTGCAAAAAATTATAGCACCTCAATAATATGTAGGACAACATCAAGTCATGCCGCTTACATGTAGTTGGAGTCCAAGAGCAAGAAATGAAAGAGAAAGAGACAGAAGAAAAATATTTTAAGAAATAATGGTGAAACATATCCCCAAACTGATTTTTTAAAAATCATAAACCTATAGATTCAAAAACCATGAAAAATACCAAGCAAGATAAACACACAAAAATACAACATCCATGATTACAGACCACATTTTGGACCATAAAACACACCTTAACAAATTTTTAAAAACAGGAACCACACCATGTCTATTCTTAGACAACTATGGAATTAAACTAGGAATGACTAACAGAAAGGTAACTGGAAAATCCCAAAATAGATGGAGATCAAACAACATACCTCTAAATAACATGTGAGTCGATGAAGAAATCCAAAGAGAAATTTTAAAATTTCTTGAACTAAATGAAAATAAAAACACAATTTATCAAAATTGATGAGATGCAGCAAAAGGATTGCTTAGAAGGAAATTGATAGCATTTAATGTATATATTAGAAAAGAAGGAAAAAAGAAATATTTAAAATTAATAATCTAACTTTCCATGTTAAGAAACTAGAAAAAAAGAAATAATAAGAATTAGAGCAGAAACAAGTAAAACTAAAAACAGGAAATTAAGACAAAAAAATCAACAAACCCAAGAGCTGGTTCTGTGAAGAAATCAATGAAATTGATCAGCCCCTAGCCAGACTAAGAAAACGTAAGGAGAGACAGAATACAAATTATAAAATTTTCTTTTTAACAGCAATAAAAGAGGAAATAGTACTATAGACTCCATGAACCCATAACCTAGGCACGTGCCCTGACTGAGAATCAAACCCATGACCTTTCAGTTTACTGGCTGGTACTCCAACCAACTCAGCCACACCAGCCAGGGTGAAAATCAACTGAATTTAAAAAGGCCTTTAATAGAAAATTCATTAAATTGAAATATATAAATTGCTTTCATATGTACAAAAACCCAATTACAATACCACAACAAAATAAATAGAAAAAATGAGATAAGAATTTTCAAATATCCACAGAAAAAAACAAAAGAAATGTAACACTCCTAAAGGCACAAAAGAAGGTTTGAACTAATAAAAAGACACACAGTTTTCTGATATATGAAGGTGAGAAGAACATCAAAGTTTTTTTTCTTTTGGTTCTTTTTTTATCCTCACCCAAGAAGATTTTTCCATTGCATTTTTTTCCATTGCATTTTTCCAAGAAGATTTTTCAGAGAGAGAAGAAGGGAGAGAGAGAGAAACATCAATGAGAGAGAGAAGCATGGATCAGTTGCATACAGTTCATGCCTGGACCAGGAACCATATGTGCCTGGGTCAGGGATTGTTTGTGCCCAGGGCAGGGATTGAACACACAACCTTGATATGTGCCCTGATGATGCTCCAACCAACTGAGCTACACCAGCCAGGGCAATGCCAAAGTTATTTTATAAATTAATGCTACAACATTATTTATATCATACTAACAAATTTTTATTACAACATAAGAACACTTTCTAGGGGGGAGTAGTGGGTGGATATGGAGACAACTGAACTTAAACAATAAAAAAATAAAAATGTTTAAAAAAGAATACTTTCATATTTGAAATTAGATTTTAAATCTCATGTGAAAAAAAAAAGAAATATTCAGTAAAACTCTGAAGAGGAACAATGAAGGGATAACAGGCCAAACTGAATACTAAAATATATTACAAATCTCCAATAATCCAAATTGCATGAAAGTAGCTGTTTGGACCTCTGGAACAGTGAACATTAGATTAGAGCAAGGAGTGTGGACTTTTTGCTTGGTTTATGACTTTAATGGAAAATGTTTCTTATGTGTCATTTTTTTAAAAAAGGTCACTAATGAGATTTTAGAACAAAAAAATGACAATACTCTGGAGATATATTGTCCAAATATGACAGACTAGGTATTGACCCACTACATCCGTGGGCCAAATCTAGCTCACTGCCTGTTTTTATGTATAAAGTTTTATTGGAACATAGTCACCTTCCTTTTTTTTGTATACTGTCCCTGACTTCTTTCAGTGAAAATACTTACTATTTGTTACTTTATAGAAAAATTTTGCCATCTCCTATGCTAGTCTATACTTCAGTAAAAATTCTAAAATATTTTCTGCATTATGTAACAAAAGTTTGTATATATTTATTATTATTATTATTATTATTATTATTATTATTATTAATCTACCTATCCAACATATGTTGGCAGGGACACGTGTCCCAGTACTTACTCAGGGACCTAGGTTGATGAACTCTCGCAGTCTTGTACCTGTACTGTCCAGAACACACACTCTTCTAGTGGTGCATATTACTTCCACTCATTTCCATTAGTCACATAGTACTGTACTTGAAGGCATAAAAATTAGAAAAAAGAAAAACTGTTTTTCTTTGCTTTGGGGAGTTTACAGTTTAATAACAAAGAAATGAGGGAAGGGTCCAATAATCAGCTAAAATCCAAGTAGTTTCTTGTGTGGGGGCTCCGCCACCAGGGTTCCCCCAACCCCCACCACCACAGATGAGAATAAGTCTACCAAGACATGATCTGCTTGGGGAGGAAAGGTGATCAATCTCTCAAAGGAGAAGGGCCAAGAGCCTTTTCAATGGGCTTTTATTGGGTTTGTTTTATACAGGAATACAGGTAAAGCTCATTAATAATTCTCAGGCATAAGGATCAAATAATAGATAACAAAGAACTCTGAGGGCCTATTTTGAGTCAGAGTCAGATAGCTAAAGAGCTATAAAACTTTAAGGAACAAACTCACTTCTTGCTTGGACCCTTATTTAATTGAGAGCATTCTAAACAAAGCAGGTTTCATAGGATTTTACATATTCTTTCTTAGACTGGATTGCCCTAGGGAACCCGCCCTTTTCAGCACCCAACACCAGCATTGTTTTAGGCTTAAGGCATTGTCTCAGGCTTAAGTCTGGCAGGGGTAGTAAGGCAGCCTAGAGATTAGGAGACTTCTTGCAGACAGAATGAGGACTCAGGCTATGTCATAGCCCAGAGGTGGGGGACCATCACCCCCTTCTGCTGTAGTCCCCCAAGTCCTTCCCTGGGGCCTCCATATGATTGTGCCTGTCTTAGGTTGTTCCCCCCTTGGGGAATCTTACCCATCATTGACTAACCGAACAAGCATTGGGGGCCAGTTATAGATAAAGTAAAAGGAGCAGAAGTGTCATTCCTGCCAGGGAGATAAGCCTTGTCTCTTTAGCGGCTTACGGTCTGAAGGTCTCTTACTCAGCCTTAGCCCCAGGGGGGTTACAGCTTCTGAAACCAGGCAGGGCAGTTCCCAGCAGTTTCTATGAAGAGGAGCAAAATTCCAAAAGGAGTCAAAAGCAGATGGAACAGATCATTTGTTTCAGAATATGAGAAAATGCTTTGGTCGGGCATGGCACTCCAGACTATTTAAATGGAAATAAGAGGTAGGGAGTATTTAAAAAGAAGGAAGCACTGTGAAGAAAAGGTCAGAGGCCAAAGGACTAGAAGTCCTCAGGAAATAGCAAAGAATCTAAATTAATTGAAATACGTACATGGTGTATTTAGGAGAAAAGCAAGCAATATTGCTGGAATGACAGGTTGGTGCCTTGCTGGGAGGATCTTGAATGCATTGAGCAGGAAGTCTTTGGCTCAATATAGACTCTTCAGTCTCAATGTTTTCACTCACGATTATGTCCTCAGCCCTCAGAACACTGGTTGACACATGCAGGTGTTCAATAAATATTTATTAAATGAGTGAAAGAATATGTAAATACTTTCCTAATTTTCTCCTTTATTATTTTAGAATTTGCTGATAATACACAGTAAAGAAAATGTATCAGTGAAGATTGGTAATGCTGCTGACTCTTTGATTTTATAAAGAACATCTTCAATAAACAATCTAGGCCAATTGGCACTCTGCAAATAAATAGGGCTGAAAGTAATTATTTTGTCCGTCTTCCTGCTTTTAACCAAGTTTCATCCATTAGTTTCACAGTCTATTCCCAAAATTCCTTTATTCCCTCAACTCACTGCTCCACTTTCCCCAACCATATAAGAGCCCACCCCATTACTACTAGTGACTTTCTATTAGCTACTCTTAAATTAAGTTCTTTGCCTTATAGTTACTTTATCCAAAAGGAAATGCTAAATTAAGAAAAAATCACTTCAAATAAATGGGAAAAAATCCTGTTTTTCATAGCACAAACTAAAATAAATTCCAGATGGATTAAAGAGTAAACTGCTTTAAAAATTCAAATCATAGAAAAAAATAGAATCGGATAGATAATAAACATTTGAAGAGAAGATACCTTTGTAAGCTTAGAAGCAATAGAAGATATTCTAAAAGGGAAAAGTCAGCAGGCTTACTACTAAATCCCAAATGCCTATCAGTGAATAAAAAACAAATATAATTTAAAAAATTACAGACTAAAATTTTTTATAATGTATGTAGTGTAAAAATGGTGGACATCTTTAAAGTAAAAAACAGTTTAAACAATTAATTAAGAAGATACCAAGATCTCTGAATGAGTGAAGGGAAGACAATTTATGATAAGAAAACACTAGAAAAATATTTAGAAAAATGATCAGTCTCAGTAATAAAATCCAAATTAAAAATAAAGTACCACTTTCCTAAAAAATTTATCAAAATAAAAATTATATAAAATCCAACTGGAGAGATATAGTAAGTAATAGTTGTGCTTTCATCTCTAACTGCTGTGTTTATAAGTGGTACAGCTCTTGAGGAGAGAGCATTTGGCTATATGTATAAGAAGTATAAAAATGTAGTTAATTTTTGATCCCGTAATTTTACTTCTGGGAACCTATCCTAGGAAAACAATCCAAAATATGGAAAAAGCTTTATTAACCAAGATGTTAATCATGGCATTATTTGTAATTATGAAATAAGAAAACTATCCAAATGTCCAATGAGGGGATATTAAATAAATTACAATGCATTATTTGAGGGATTTTATGTGGCCAGTAAAAATATAGTTAAAAAGAAACTAATAGGAAAATTCTTATCCTATAATTAGAATATTCAAAATATCATTTATAGTAACATACACAACCAGCAAGAGTTGTCATTTAAATGGTAAAACTATGGTGTTTTTAATGCCCCAGGCTCCTGCCTCTGAGAAAAACTTTTGGTCAGAATGGTTTTTCACCTTAAGTAGCCAAAATATTGATTTCTCGCTTAGTAGACATGACAGAGAACTTCAGTATACATGTCATTGTGTCACTCTTGGGTTGTTTTAAAGCACTATCCATGCTGTCCATTGAAGCATAGATCCTTCCTCTCCACTGCCATACAAGCCATTCTCTGACTTCCAGGTTTGGGGTCTGTGTGAGGAAAGCTTAGAGCTAGTGAGACTTTCTATCAAACTCGGACCCTCTCCTGAGCTCAGCAAGGTTATTAACAGTCAATTAGCTTAGGATAGGAAAGGGACTTAAGGTTCTCTCACCTCTATGATGAGCTTATGATGCCCCTTCTGCAGAGGCAAGAAGGTTAATGTCTTCTCCCCAGGTTATCCTAAGTACCAGGAATGTATCTGCAACGTATCACTTGTGTTGTCAGTTATGCACAACACTGTACAAAGACTAAGGTAAGTTAGACCATCCTTGGCCTTCCCTAAAAATACACTCTAGATAGCATGCCCATGGTATAGCTCTATTGCTATACAATCATCTTTTACATAAATTAGAATAAATCATTTAACTAAACTTAATGAAGTCCATACCCTGGCCACAGCCCTAAGGGTTCGACATGTATTAACTCACTGAATGTTCACAGCAGCCCTATGAGGCATGTGCTATTATCACCCTCATTTTACAGATGGGAAAACTGAGGTACAAGGATAATTTACCCAAAGTCATTCAGCTAGTAAGTGATGAAACCAGGAACAGAACCCAGGCAGAATGACCCCACAGCCTGTATCCTTAACCACTGTTTTATAAATACCTCTGATAATCTAGTTCCTACTATTTATTTTGATGCTCGTTAACTTGGTTTTTCTAAGTCTGAATCATTGGCTAGTGAAGAAAACCATAAATCCTCTTTGCATTCTCTTTCTCATCCTCATCATCAAAACCGTCTGTTATGAGTTGAACTGTGCCCTACTAAAATTCATATGTTGAAGTCCTAATCCCTAATACCTCAGAGTGTGACCTCACTTGGAGGTTGGATCTTTACAGAGGTAACATATTTAAAATGAGGTCATTATGGTACACCCTAGTCAAATATGACAGTTGTCCTTATAAAAAGGGGAAATTTTGAGACAGAAACACACAGTGATAACACAATGTGAAGCTAAAGGTAGAGATGGCATAGTGCTTCTACAAGCCAAGGAAAACTGAAGATTGCCAGCAAACTATCAGAAGCTAGGAGAAAGACATGGAAACAATTCTGTCTCAGATTTCTCAGAACAAACTAACCCTGCTGACAGCTTGATCTTGGACATCTGGTTTGTGGTACTTTGTTGTGGAAGCCCTAGCAAACTACTACATTTCCCCTTCCTGTTGTCATTGTCTATTTACATAATGAAAATTAACTGTTTTCAAAGCAAAGAGCTAAGATTGAAGTGGGTATAGATGTCAAGTGAAAAGTAGAGATTTGGGATGGGATGTTTTAGAGCAGTAGTTTAAAAACTACACTTCAGAATTTCATGAAGCCTTCAGGGACCATATGATTACCTGTGGAGCTTCATGATGTAAAACAAGGTGCAGAAAACAGTTTTCTGGAACCCCATGACTTTCACACACACCAAAACTTTATTCAGAGCCAGTCTACTTTCCTCAGATGCATGATTTGCATCCCAACTAAGATGGTGTTTGATGAAAAATGTGCATTGTTTTAAAAGGTAGAGAATACTGATTAAAAGCAAAGCTTCTTTTAATTCTTTAGTTGATACAATCTTATTGAACCACTGCTATGTGCCAGGTAATAATGTTTTATGCCCCCTGGATCAATTTTGTTGCCCCCAAAAACATTGTTTTAAAATATTAGATCAACCAAAAAGATTAACATTTTTAACTAGTCACTGACTAATTAGTTTATTTTTATTAGTTGAAACATGTAATATCCTATCAAAATTTATTTGGCCTTTAAGCAAAAGCAATGTTACCTTGTTTAGTCTTATTACGAGTTTCTTGCTGCTTGCAATATTACAAATAGATAGTGATTTGCATTTTTTTAATTTTCCGATCTCTAGGGTCTATATTCCCCAGGCTTCAAATAATTGAGTGAAAGGCCTCAGTGATATTAAAAATATGAAGGCTTTCTATTAAATAAATTATAAAAAGAGAAACAATAAGAATTCGCTTATTTCTATTCAATTTAAAAAGCAGCCAACAAGATATTGGAGCTTATAGGTTCTTTGGAGGCTGGAACTTGATAGCTTAGAGCTGCATTTGTCCTGGAAGGCAGAGACTTCAAAGGCATTAAGTACATAATATTCTGGAACACAATTGCCACTGAAATATTTTTCAGGTCTGCATAAGATTAACTTGAAGTTTGGGCATTTACTTAGCCTTAGAAAGAGATGGATTGCTCAGTCATCAAATATTTACTTAGTGTGTAAATAGTGAGATCCAAGATAGTGGTGGAGTAGGGGAAATATACATTTGCCTCCTTTCAGGTCCAAACTGGAATTACAACTAAAATACTGAACAGTCAACCTCAATAATCAACTGAAGACTAGCTGGAGAGAAGTCTTATAATCAAGGATTTACAGAAGAAGCCACATTGAGACTGGTAGGAAGGGCAAAGGTGCAAAAAGTGCTGGCCCTGTTCCCATGGGCAGAAGTGGAGGTTTTGGAGGGACATCTCAGCTGCAAAGGTTTCTCCTGAGGAGAGTGGGGTCTCAACCCCGTGCTGGCTTCTAGCATAGAGCAACAGGGCCAGGATGAGATGCCCACACAATGTATGACTCTAAAAATCAGTGGGAATGCTGTCTTACAGAGAAAGAGAGGAGTCTGCTAGAGACACAGGTACCCTCTTAAAGGACCAACACACAAAAATCTTGTTTTCAGACACTTACCCTGAGCTTCAGCACAGGGAGAGTGGAACAAACTGGAGTCATGTGAGGAGAGGCTGGGGTTTGTGGCCCCACAGAGAGAGCTGAAGGGACAGCTTCCAGGACCCCTGTGCTGAGTCACTTTTCCACACTGCAGACATGGTTTTTCTGGGGCGGGTGACAGTCCCCTCCTTAGGGCATCAGCCTGTGGAAATGCAAGGGATTGAGAAATGTGTTTGAAGATATAATGGCTGAAAACTACCCTAACCTGGTGAAGAAAAAAAGTCACACAAGTCCAGGAAGTGCAGAGAGTCCCAAACAAGATGGCCCAAAGAGGCCCACACCAAGACATATCATAATTAAAATGCCAAAGGTTAAAAACAAAGAGAGAATCTTAAAAACAGCAAAAGAAAGATTGTTAGTTACCTACTAAGGAGCTCCCATAAGACTGTCAGCTGATCTCTCAACAGAAACTTTACAGGCCAGAAGGGATTAGCATGAAATATTCAGAGTGATGAAAAGCAAGGACCTACAACCAAGATTAGACTACCCAGCAAAGCTATCATTTAAAATTGAAGGAAATATAAAAACTTCCTAGACAAGGAAAGTGGAAAAAAGTTCATTACCACCCAACAGTATTACAAGAAATATTAATGGGTCTTCTTTAAAAATCAAAAGGAAAAAAAAAAACAGAGGAACATAGTTATAAAGAATAAAATGGCAATAAATATTACCTATCAATAACCATTTTAAATGTAAATGGCTTAAATGCTCTAATCAAAAGACACTGGGTAGCTGAATGGTAAGAAAACAAGACCCATATATATGCTGTCTACAACAGACCCACCTCAGAAAGAAAGATACACACAGACTAAAAGTAAAGGGATGAAAAAAGATATTTTATGCAAATGAAAATAAAAATAAAGCTGGGGTAGCAATACTTATGTCAGACAAAAGAGACTTGAAAATACAAGCTATAAGAAAACACAAAGAAGAATACTCCATAATGATAAAGAGAGCAATTCAAAATAAAAGAACATAACACTTGTAAACACTTATGCACCAAACATAGGGACACCTAAATATATGTGATATCTTGATAAACATAAAAAAGAGGTCAATAGTAATGCAGTCATAGTAGGAGATTTTAACCCCCAACTGACTTCAATGGATAGATTTTCCGATCAGAAAATCAAGAAGAAAACAACATCCTCAAATGACACACTAGATCAAATGGATTTAATTATTATCTTCAGAGTAGTTCACTCCAAAGCAGCACGATATGCATTCTTTTCAAGTGTACATGAAATATTTGCTAGAATAAACCACATGTTAGGGCACAAAACAAGTATCAATAAATTTTAAAAGACTGAAATCATATCAAGCATCTTCTTGGACTGTAATGGTATAAAATCGGAAATCAATCAAAGAAAAAAAACTGAAAAACACATAAAGACATGGAAGCCAAATAACATATTACTAAACAATGAATGGGTTAACAGTAAGAAAAAGGAAGAAATCAAAAGATACTTTGAAACAAATGAAAATGAGAACACAACAACTCCAAACATTGGACACAGCGAAAGCAATTCTAAAAGGGAAATTCATAGTATTATGGGCCTGTCTCAGGAAATAAGAAAAAGCTCAAATACATAGTCTAACCTAACACCTAAAGGACCCAGAAAAAGAAAAACAAAGCACAACGTGAGTAGAAGAAAGAGGATAATAAAGATCAGAACAGAAATAAATGAAATACAGTCTAAAAAAGATACAAAAGATCAGTGAAACCAAAAGCTGGTTCTTTGAAAAGGTAAACAAGATTGACAAATTTTTAAGCAGGCTCATCAAGAAAAAAAAAAGAGGACTCAAATAAATAAAATTTAAAAATGAAAGAGATCTAACAAATGACACCAAAGAAATGCAAAGGATTGTAAGAAAATATCATGAACAGCTATATGCCCACAAATTGGACAATCTGGAAAAAAATGGATGAAGTCTTAGCAACATATACCTTCCAAAACCAAGTCAGGAATAATCAGAGAATCTGAATAGACAGATTACAAGTAGTGAAATTGAAGCAGCAATAAAAAAAAACTCCCAACAATTAAATGTTAGTGACTGGTTGGCTTCAGAGGTGAATATTATCAAACATTCAGAGAACTAACACCTATCCTTCTCAAACTATCTCAAAAAATTCAAGGGGAAGGAAGACTTCCAAACTCATTTTATGAGCACAGCATTATCTTAATTCCAAAACCAGATAAACACACTATAATTAAAAAAATTATAGGGCAATATCTCTGATGAATATAGATACTATTGCCATTAACAAAATATTAGCAAACCAAATCTACCAAAACATTAAAAAGGCCATATACCTTGATCAAGTGGTATTTATTCCAGGGATACAAGGTTGGTACAATATCTACAAATAAACAAATGTGATATACCACATATACCAAATAAAGGATAAAAACTACATGATCATATCAATAGATACAGAAAAGCATCTGATAAAATCCAGCACCCATTTATGATTAAAAATTCCGAGCAAAATGGTAATATACTTCAGTGAAAGGATTATACTTCAATGCAATTAAGGCCACATGTATGACAAACCCATATCCAACATCATACTCAACAGGCAAATATTACAGGTATTTCCCTTAAGTTCATGTACAAGAGATGGATGTCCACTTTCACCACTCTTTGCAACATAGTACTAGAAGTCCTAGCCATAGCAATCAGACAAGAAGAAGGAAAACCCATCCAAATTGTAAAGGGAAATATAAAACTGTCATTATTTTCAGATGACATGATTCTCTAGATAGAGAATTATGAAGATTCCACCCAAAAAACTACTAGAACTGATAAATAAATTCAGTAAAGTAGAAGAATACAAAATAAATATCCAAAAATAAGTGGCATTTTATACACCAATAATAAACTACCAGAAAGGAAAATTAAGAAAACAATTCCATTTACAATAGCATCAAAAATACCTAGGAATAAATTTAATCAAGGACGTAAAAACCTGTACTCAGAAAATTATAAGACATTGAAGAAAGAAATTGAAGAAGATACAAATAAGGGGAAGCATTACTGTGTTCGTGGATGGAAAGAAGCCACCTCATTAAAATGGCCATACTACCCAAAGCAATCTACAGATTCAATGCAATTCCTATCAAGATACCAATGCCATATATCACAGAACTGGAACAAATATTCCAAAATTAATATAGAACCACAAAAGATCATGAATAGCCACAGCAATCCTGAGAAAGAGGAACAAAGTTAGAGGAATCACACTACCTGATATCAAACTATACTACAAGGCATCAGTAATCAAAACAGCATGGTGCTGGCATAGAAACAGACACATGGATCAATGGAACAAAATAGAGAGCCCAGAAATAAACCCATGCCATCATAATCAATTAATATTTGACAAAGGAGGTAAAAACATACAATTATTTACTATTTAATAAATGTTGTTGGGAAAATAGGCAAATACAGGCAGAATAATGAAACCAGACCACCAGATCACAAGAATAAACTCAAAATGGATTAAAGACTTAAATCAGGGGTGTCCAGCCTTTTGATGTCTCTGGGCCACACTGGAAGAAGAAGAGTTGTCTTGAGCCACACATTAAATACATTGCAACATGTAATCACAAAAAAAAAAATCTGATAATGTTTTAAGTGAATTTATGATTTTGTGTTGGGCTGCATTCATAGCCATCCTGGGCCACATATGGCCCATAAGCCAAATGTTGGACACTCCTGACTTAAATGAAGGACTTAAAACCATAAAACCCCTTGAAGAAAATACAGGCAGTAAAAACGTGGACATTTCTCGTAGCAATATTTTCTCTGAATATCTCCTTGGGCAAGGGAAACAAATATAAATAAACAAATGGGACTACATCAAACTAAAAAGTTTTTGCACAGCAAAGGAAATTATCAACAAACTAAAAAGACCACATACTGAATGGGATAACATATTCACCAATGATGCAACTGATAAGGGGTTAATATCTAAAATTTATAAGGCAATTATAAAACACCAAAGAACTCAATTAGAAAAAGGGCAAAGGATCTGAATAGGTACTTCTCCAAAGAGGACATACAGATGGCCAATAGACATTTAAAAACAATCCTCAACATCATTAATCATCAGAGAAATGCAAATTAAAAGCACAATGAGATATCACCTCATACCTATCAGAATGGCTAGCATCAATAAATAAACAAATTTTGGTGAGGATGTAGAAAAAGGGGAACCCTCTGCTCTGTTGGTAGGAATGTAGATTGGTGCAGCCACTGTGAAAAGCAGTATGGAGATACCTGAAAAAATTAAAAATGAAACTGCCTTGTGACCCAGCAATTCAATCTCTGGGAATATAGCCAAAGAAACCTGAAACACTTATTTGAAAGAGCACATGCACACCTCTGTTCATTGCAGCATTATTTACAATAGCCAAGATTTGCAAGCAGCCCAAGTGCCCAACAGTTGATGAGTGGATAAAAAAGCTGTGGTATATTTACACAACAGAAAGCTACCCAGCCATAAAAAAGATGAAATCTTACCTTTGGGACAGCATGAATGGACCTGGAGGGTATTATGCTAAGGGAAATAAGCCAGTCAGAGAAAGACAAATACCATATGATTTTACTTATATGTGGAATCTAACAAATACAATAAACAAACTAAATAGAATCAGAATCATAGATAGGGAACAGACTGACAGTTGTCAGAGAGAAGAGGGTATATGGGGCTGGGTGAAAAAGGTGAAGGGATAAAGAAAAAAATTCATAGACACAGACAATAGCATAAGAAGACTGGGGGAAGGAGGTAGAAGGAGGTAGAAAGGAAATAAATGGTGATGGAAGGAGACTTGACTTTGAGTGGTGAACACACAATACAATATACAGATATATTATAGAATTGTGTATTTGCAACTTATAATTTTATTAACCAATATCGCCCAATAAATTAAATAAAAAAAATATAAAATATATTTACCTACTGTATGTGTTCATGACACGCTGCACTAGGCAAAGGAGATCCAGTCCAACAGCAGAGAAAGAAGCTGGTCTGAGAAGGACTGGTAAGGAATTGTAATTATTGAACAGGATACAGGCCTGGCTATCCAGAACTGCTCCTTCCTGCTACTGACCTACAACACCCCCACTTTCTCAGGAATTGAAGGCACCTTTCTCTCCACTTGCTGGACTAAGAGATGTTTTCTCTGAGGTATTTATTATTATTATTTTTTTTATTATTCAAGAGAAGATGACTTTTTGTGCTACCACAATTATCATTAAACTCAATCCTTAAAGATTAGATTTGGCTTGCATATTACCAGACAACATACAGCAACTGTGTCTTCACTCCTTTTAAAATAATATACTACTCTCTCTGGAAAAAAAAAAAAAAACATCCAAAGAGAAGAAATTAAGGAATAAGACTATAAACTCGTGAGCCTGATTTTTAACAAAAGTCTTAATATTTATAACTCCAAATAATTATTGTTTCTTTTAGAGAAGACACCCACAAAGCTATAAACATTCTCATAATGATGCTATTGTGCAAAGATGACTCAGAAAGACTTTTGGAATTTTCTTCAGGGTCTAAAACATTTTCTTTTGAATCACCTCAAAAGTGATAAATCACTTTGGGCAAGTTATTTAACATCTTTGTGCCTAAGTTTCTTCATAGTAAAATGGCAATATAATATTATCAACCTCACTGGGGTTTTGTGAGGGTTAAGTGAGCATGCCTACAAATAGAACTTAGCACAGTACTAGGTACCAGCAAGTGTTCAGTAAATATTACTAGCATTATTAGTATAATTGTCACAATTCCTGGATGATGTGTGATTTTTTTTGGAGTGTTGAAAGGGTTTTGAAAATAAGTCTTAAATCAGAGAAGTGACACAATTGAATAACAGTTTTATGTCAGAAGCAAGAGGAGACAATAAAGTAAGAAATATATTTTATTCTTATAGTCTATAAACTGGAAAATTTTTTAAAGGCATCTCAAAAATGTGCTAAATAGTAGCAGCCTTTCTGAAATAATTGCCACCTTCATAATGGGAGTCTTCTGAAAGAAACAAATCAGCTTCTTTCAATGGAAGCTTCGTGGAAATGTGTGGCTTCACCATCATCACTGCTTTCAGAGTCATGCCTGGTTCAGTCTAATGGGAGTTGACAAACATGAAGATGACATGTGCAAATTGAAATAATACAAACAAGCACCTGTGCACTTATGCTTTTTAATTCTCTCTAATTTTATCTCCTCCATGTGTTGTTTGTCTCTTTCTGAGCCTTGAGAAGGAGGGAAAGGGGATTTTCTTAGAAGGTTCATGTGTCTGTGTTACTCATGTTTATGTCATTACAGTTTTTAAATGGGGAACCTAAATTGTGAGTGTGGCATAAAACACGGATAGAGTTTCTTTCTCCTACTTTTCAACTTGCTAGTAGTGGCACAAAGTTCAATTCTTCAAAACTTATTTAATTCTAGAAGCATTTTATAGAATGTCAATTACATGTGGGATGCTAGCCCTTAAATATGGTTCATATCATCAAGGAGCTAACTAATGGAAAAGACAAGATTTTAAACTCATGTGGGATAGGTAAATCATGATACCAAGCAGCTCATCATCCAGTACCAAAATCTCAGAAGCAGTTAAGTGTTCTAGGATATCAGTAGATGATTGATCTGATAAATGGTCTGGGAGAATATCAGAGAAAAATTGTGATTTGAGTAGGTTAAAATCAATTTCTTGTTTGCAATGAGGGAATAGTTATCCATTCATTCTACATGCGTTATTAAGTGCCTACTGTTTACAAAGATGATCTTGATGCAAAAATGAAAAAGCACCTTCCATAACCTGAAGGAAACTTAGAATCTAGCTATATGGAAAAATGTACACCAAAATAACTACACTCAAGAATAAAATGTGGGAACTTCCAGCCAAGATGGAGGTGTAGGTAGATACATTTTGCCTCCTTGCACAACCAAAAGAAGGACAAAAACACATTTAAAAGCCAAAACCAAACAGAATTTCCAGAAAACCAAACTGTATAGAAGTTCAACAACCAAGGAATTGAAGAAGAAACACTCATACAGACTGGGAGGAGGGTTGGAGATAGGCAGCCTGGGCTAAGAGACATGCAGCAAGATGAGTGAGGTGCCAACTGGTGGTACCACATTTGTGTGCAGATAAACTGAGAAGAACAACTGGGAAGTGAGACAGACTGCACAATCTGGGGTCCTGATGTGGGGGAAAAAAAGCCTAAAAACCTCTGGTTGTAAAAACCTGTGGGGGTTGAGGCAGCAGGATAAACTCCCAGCCTCACAGAAGAGTTTTTTGGAGACTCACAGGGTCCTAGAATGCACACAAACCCACCCACCCAAGAATAAGCACCAGAAGGGCCCAATTTGCTTGTGGATAGTGCAGTAAGTGACTGAAAGTTGGGCCAGAGCCAACAAAGCAGCATTGTTCCTTCTCTGACTCCTCCTCCACATACAGTGCCACAACACAGCAACATGGGTTGCCCCGCACAGGTGAATATCCAAGGCTCCACCCCTTACAATATAACAGGTGCACCAATACAGAGAAATATGGACCAAATGAAAGACCAGATCAAAACTCCAGAAATAGAATTAAACGATGAAGAGATAGACAACTTATCAGATGCAGAGTTCAAAACACTGATAATCAGTATGCTCATAGAAGTTGTTGAGCATGGTAGCAAAATAGAAGAAAAAGTGAAGGCTATGAAAAGTGAAATAAAGGAAAATACACAGGGAACCAACAGTGAAGGGAAGGGAACTGGGACTCAAATCAACAGTTTTAAGTGCCATTGATTTGAAGAAGGAAGAAATAAACATTCAAACAGAACAGAATGAAGAAACAAGAATTCAAAAATATGGGGAGAGGCTTAGAAACCTCCAGGACAACTTTAAACATTCCAACATCAGAATCATAGGGGAGCCAGAAGGAGAAAAGGAAGAGCAAGAAATTGAAAACTTACTGAAAAAATAATGAAGGAAAACTTGTCCAATCTGGCAAAGGAAATAGACTCCCAGGAAGTCCAGGAAGCTCAGAGTCCCGAAAAAGTTGGACCCAAGGAAGCACACACCAAGGCACATCATAATTACATTACCCAAGATCAAAGATAGGGAGAGAATCCTAAAAGCAGCAAAAGGAAAGGAGAGTGTTACCTACAAAGGAGCTTCCTTTAGACAATCAGCTGATTTCTCAAAAGAAATCTTGCAAGCAAGAAAGGGGCTGGATAGAAGTATTCAAAGTCATTAAAGCCTAGGACCTACATCGAGATTACTCTGTCCAAGAAAGCTATCATTTAGAATGGAAAGGCAGATTAAATGTTTCCCAGATAAGGTCAAGTTAAAGGAGTTCATCATCACCAAGTTATTATCATATGAAATGTTCAAGGGACTTATCTAAGAAAAAGAAGATGATCAAAAATATGAATAGTAAAATGACAAAAAACTCACAACTCTCAACAACTGAACCTAAAAAACAAAAACAAAAACAAACTAAGCAAACAAGTAGAACAGGAACATAATCACAGAAATGGAGATCACATGGGAGTTGTCAGTGGGGAGGGGGAGAAGGAAGGATTGGGGAAAAGGTAAAGGAAATAAGAAGCATAAATGGTAGGCACAAAATCGACAGGGGGAGGTTAAGAATAGTATAGGAAATGGAGAAGCCAAAAAACTTGTATGTACAACCCATGGACATGAACTAAGGTGGGCAGGGGGGAATGCTGGTGGGATAAGAATGCAGGATGGAGGGCGATAATGGGGAGAAAAAATGGGATGACTATAATAGCATAGTCAATAAGATATACTTTAAAAAAGAATAAAATGTGAAATTTGCTATGAGCTGGTAGAATGTGAAAGAAAAGTAATTTTATATTTATATGTCATAGATAAAAGTTCAGAAAGATAAACATCAAACTGATAACTGGGGAATGTTTAATTTTTATTCTACATGTTGTGAATTGCTTAAGCATTTTCCAATAGATACATGTTCATGTATTATATGGATTATTTTTCACAAGTTACTATAGGAAATACTTTGGGAAAAAGAGAAAAATCTATTATGGGTATTCAGGGAGGTTCCATCGGGACATGGCTTGTAAATTTTGTCATGAAGGATAGCTGGGATTATAGTGACATTGGTCAGTACTTACTGAATACATTTAAAGTGTTCACTTTTAAAATATGTGCCACACTCTGTGATGAATGATTTACAAATATATGTCTCAAAAAACCTCATTAAGCTATTTTATTAGAAGTCAAAAATCTGAGACCTAAGGACTTCAAACAGTAGGTGACAGAGCTGAAGTTTAAAGCCAGGTTGTCTAGCTCCAGAATCTATACATATAACCCCACATTAAACAACTTATATAGAAACAGAGGGCATAATTCTGTAGTTCCAAAGAACAGAATTAAGACAAGAAAGTGGAATAACAAGATATGTGTGGGGAACATTGAGCATCTTTGTATATGAACCATTTTCCATATTAGGAACTTTTCCTTATATGAAGTAGAAGTACTCCATAAAAGGTAAGAATATTTTTAAAGCTCTTGATGAATCACAGTTGTTTCTACTAATCTCTCTGACTCAAATATTTTATCCTTATAAGATATCTTACACATGAATGCTAGATAAATATTTTGAAAACAGTTACCGGCCCAGTTAAATATATCAGTGAATCAATTCCAATTCTTTTTTTTTTAAATATATATATATTTTATTGATTATGCCATTACAGTTCTCCCATTTCCCCCCTTCATTTCCCTCCACCCTGCACACCCCCTCCCACCCACACTCCCCCTCTTTAGTTCATATCCATGTATCATAAGTTCTTTAGCTTCTACATTTCCCACACTACTCTGGCCCTCTCCCTGTCTATTTTCTCCCCACCATCTATGCTACTTATTCTCTGTACCTTCTCCCC
>PVKM010007204.1:0-42059 GCA_004027735.1 Carollia perspicillata | reverse complement strand
TAATCATTATTCTTCCATCAGAAATAGCCCTGTGGGATTTTGCTATATAGCCTTTCGGTGTTTTTTCTGTAGATCCGAGGTGGTCTGGAGGCATGTGGGTATTTTATAAATTAGGGGTCATGGCTCACATACTAGTCAGTAATATGCATCACATTTTTATTCCTGGGATGTTGCACATCTGTTCTGTTCTTCAGTTCCTCCGAGCACATGACTGCCCCATGATGTAGCTTAGCCCAGCTCCTACTGCCCCGGGCTTGGCGGCAAGGGAAGGACACACCTACGTACCACGCACAGTCTCCAGCCACGGCTCCGAGAGGCCAGTCTTTGCTTTAGTCTCCGCTGATCAGAAATGAAACGGGGAAATATGGACCACATGGTTTATTATGAGGCTAAATACATTCACTTTTAATTGCAAGATTATGTCCTGCCTGCTTTTTTATTGAATTTCTTTTTCTTTTAAGACAGTGTGTTTATGGCAGTAATTAAAAAAAATCCCATGTAAAAAAGTTGACAGCCCTATGTGACTTATTCAGATTTATAGTAGAAAAAAGCGATCCTGACTCGTGCAGTCCAAAAGGCCGGGAACCTCTGCTCTGGGCCTCCAGGAGAATTCAATTACAGTAGGCCAGCCTGGCTCCTGGCAATAACAGCGACACGCAGATTTGTACAAGTACAGACCTCTGAATTTAAAAGCACCGTCATGCTCACGCTCTTATCTCATCCTGAGGACAGCTCCCCAGAACAGGTGGTAGAGTCGAGGGTTCAGCATGGCAAAGAGCGATGGCCCAGCTCTCACGGCTTGTTAGGCCCTAATCCAGCGGATGCCCAACCCAGTGAAATCGGAGGGGTTCTTCTCTGAGCTGCAGCTTTGTTGGAGGCGATGCTGAGGTGATGCTAGACAAGGAGTCTAGATGTACAGTGGCAGAATCGAACTTGGTAGAATATTCCGGAATTCCACTCAGTTCATGTGCAAAGCTATAATGCACATAAGTGGTCAGAAACTCAGGCCTGGACTTCTCTGCCGCTCCTGGCCGTCCTGTTGCCCTTGGGGCTGTGCGCTTAACCACTCTGCACTGCCCGCTGAGGTGCCGCGTCCTGGGCATGAGCAGCCACAAGCCCAACAATACACATTTGCAGAAATTGTGCTATCGTTTGGCTGGCAGCCTCCAGGATTTGATTCTGGTTCTTTAGCTTACTGGCTCTGCTCCTGTGGGCCAGTGGCATCGCTTCTCCAGACCTCTGTTTCCTCTTTTAGAATATGGAACTAATAATACCGCTCTCACAGGCTTGGGTAAGAGAGCAAATGTCAGGGCTTAGCACAGTGCTGGCACAAGGTAAGGACTGAATAAATGCAAGATTGTGTTATTGTTTCCATCCTGACCCTTAACATTTTTTAAATAATTGAGTGATTAAATATAGATGAATGAATGGAAAGAGAACTTGGAGGTTTTATGTGTCTTCCAGACGTATCTCTCAGCTCTCGGAGGCACAGTGCTTTGGGAACCTGCTGTGGAAATGTGTGAATAGCCCGGAGGGGGGGGAGAGCAGTGACTCCCCACCCTCTCACACATGCGTGTAAAGAGATAGAGGCCACTGCACTCGATAGCAGGCTGGGGGAAATGGCACACGAGAGACATAAAATCTGAGAGTCATTGGTGTAGGACATGTTCTGAGAATGGGGTCCTTCCTCTTCTGGGAATCATGAGCAAGGTGATGTAGGTCCCAAAAAGAGAGAAGAGACTTGTCAGAGAAAGGCGGAGTCCATGAGAACCCCAAGCTGGGACCATGTTGAAGGTCTGGGAAGACACACTAGGCCCTGAACGATGCCTGCATTGGTCTGGTTCCTTTGTGCTGCACGTGCTCACTGGCCAGCAGCCAGTGGGCAGCCTCCCAAGAAGGACTTCAGGTGGTAATGAAAGAGGCCTGGCAGTCCCAAGGCCTCAGAGCCCAGGGAGTCCTGGGCTTCTTAGGTGTACTGTAATGGAAGCCTGGCTTAGGAGCTGTGTGCCTCTGGGCACAGCCTTCACTTTCTCAGGCCTCAAGTCCTTCTCTCACAAATGAAAATGGTGAACAAAATAGGGTTTAGAAAACCTGCCAGCCAGGGTTTGGTAAAAGAGTCTGGGGAGGCCTTTACAAGCTCTTCCACACTGCCCCCTGGTGGCAGTTGGCTACAGTGACCGCTGTCCCTCAACGCTCAGGTATCTATCCATACGTCTGTCCATCCATCCATTCATCTTTCCTTCTTTTCATTCAAAAATACTGATAAGCACTCTGAAAGTTGCTGAGGACTCCATATTAAATGATACATTGTTCTTGTACTAAAGCGAAACTCACAAAACATATCGACAAACTGGTCCATTAAGGTCTTGGACGAAATGTCACAGGAGATGGGTGAGGATAGTAGCTGGCTGTCCCGGGGACCCAAGCAGAATGCTGGTCAGTCGTTCAACAGTAAAGCACTGAAAGACACACGGAAATGAATTGGTGTGTGTGGGGGGAAATACAAACACAGGCAGTGCATGGAAATCACTAGAAGGAAGGGGCAGGGCAGACATGGGTAAGCTGAGGAAGAAGAGAATTGATCTTTCTCTATCCATTGGCTCACCTCCCCTGGTGCTGGCTTGTAGGGCTCCTGACAGGCACTGGAGGCAGAGACTACTTTGGGGCATTGCCTTTAATTTGCTCTTGGGTCTTTTCTAAAGAAGCACCCCATTAGATCAGTTTATTACTCTCTCCCCCAAAGGTTTCATCTGGGGAAAAACTAAAATTCAGTGCTTTAAAAACATTATTTCTGTCCCTGCATTCTAAGTTTGACGGTTGCATTCACCTCTAGAGCCACTTTAATAGGTCTTTGTTTCTGCTGAGGAAGAAACCAGAGTTGAGTCTTGAGAGGAAAGGATGTGACAAACCAGAGTCAACTGCTCTGTTGCATCAGGGGACAGTGTCTTCCCCATGGGCCTGCTGATGTCTCTGAGGAGTGTGTCAGCTCTTCATTTCTAGGGGGCGGGGAAGGAAGAGACCTGGGTCCCCATGTCTGGGGTGCAGTGGCAACCTGAAGGAGCAGAGCAGGCGTGACCAGATGGGACTCGCCGCTGTGGTCTGAACTCAGAGGTGCTGAGTGACCCCCAAATGAAGAGGCTGGATTCCTGCTGCTGGTGGGGGCTTGTGTGATGGTTCTTTGAATTTTTAAGGATGAAAACACCCTGGACATGGGATCATGAGACATAGACCAAATGTCTCTTCGTAAGCCTATGTACCTCACAGAAATGCTGTCGGGAGCTGTGTACTCACTTGATAGCTGTCCTTCTGAACCCCATTGTGTGACTGGAAAATTTGCAACATTATGGGTCGTGCCTCTACAAGGTCAAAGGCTTAATACTGGCTTTCCCAGCTCCTTGGCAACAATGGCAGTACCCCAGGTTTAGCCCATCAGACACCCATGACAGACTTGGCCTCCAGGAGAGGACAGAAGAAAGCTGGGGCTGCGCAGAGTCCATTTTGGGATAAGGGTTTAGGGCTCAGTTGTTGGTTTCTGGCATCCAGTGGCCAACAACAACAGTGTGAGTTGAACACAGCGTCTGTGCCCTGGGTGGTGACCATGGGCACTCCCTGGAGCAGCCCCCACAGTGACTACTCTGTTCTGGACTGGGAAGTCTCCAAGACTAACTACCCTGAGCCTCCCCTCGGCGACCCTGTGGGTTACGTGATATCCTTTTCTGTTTAATTCAGCAGAGTAGGTTTGTTTGTGAATTTTTCTCCTCCTGTACTAGGTTTACCTTAACCTCAGAGCCCTTTGGCCTGGCTTCATCAGAGTCCCAACCCCCTGGAAAAACAAGCAGTCTTAACCAAGCACTTTCTGAGTGCAGGCACCACGTCCTTTCTTCCTACAACCATGAAGGAATGAGGTTAGAAGGCCTGGTCACCTTTCTCCTAGTTTACTTTCCCTCTCTCCAAATTGCATTGCAAAACCACTCATTTCAGTCCTGCCAACTGCATCACTCCCCTTTCTCCCTCTTTTTCTCCTTCCTTTCCTCTCTCTAAAAATAATAAATAAAATCTTTTTAAAAAATAAAGAAAAACTCATTATTCAAGTAATGTATGCTATAAGCAATTTTAAAATATAAAGAAAAACTAAAATAAATATTATACTTTTTAGATGACCCATAATCCCAACCATCCTTAACTAACTACTATTAACATTTTGATATAATTTCTTTGTTTTCTTTTTTCCTGTGTGCATGAGCACACAAGGTTTTAAAAATAAAAATGGCATATTATAATACTCTTTAAAACCTGCTTTTCCCTATAAATAATGTTGCAAATATTTCACATGCTGTTAAATATGTTTCTATAACATCTGCTTAATGGCATAATGGTCTTCCATTGTTAAGGTTTTCTGGATATAAAATTTCTGGGTAAAAGATTTTGTAAAACTCTTAGGCTTTTGGTATTTATTGCATATCCAGAAAGTCTGCACCAAATTATACTCCCATGAGCAGTAGATATGTGTCCATTTCTGCGTTAGCTTTATAGTAGGTATGACCTTGCTTTAAAATTCTTACAACTTTGATATCCTTTTTCTTTTTAAATTTAGATCCATGATTTTTTCTTCTGATTACTTTGTGCTGATGGACTCTCTGTCTCTTCCTTCTGGCTTTGAAGTGCCGAAGAGTTCTAAGCCATGACTGCTTGGGAAAATCCATGAAGCTTGCAGGCTGGGGAGCAAGAAGGCCAACTTTCACACCTCACTCCCACATTTAGAAGCTGTGTGACTTTTGTTAAGTCACTTAATTTCACTGTGTACCAGTGTCCATGTCAATAAAACAGAGATTTAGTCCTGACCCTGGACTGCCCGCCTGACAGGCTACAAAGAACCGTACAAGCAGTGGATGTGAAGGTTCTTTCTAAGAGGGAAGGGCTCACATGATAGAGATGCTTCCCATTTGCTCATTTAGGCAGTCTCCTGGATGGTCCCAATAAAAGGTGCTGCCTAGTATTCATTTCCTTGTATGTAGTCTTCTCGCCTTGAATCTAGACTGGTCCTTTTCTTACATTTGAGTAGTGGAATGCAGTGGAAGTGGCACAGTGTGACTTCTGAAGCTAGGCCACAGAAACTGAAACTACACAAGAGACTCCAAGGGAGAACCACCCAGCCAGCCCTGTCAATCAGGAGACCATGAAAGGTAGTAATAAATGTTTCATTTTAAGGCACTGGGTTTGGGGCTGTGTTGTTACACAGCAATGGATGAGCAAAAACACCTGCCAAATTTCCTTCCAGTACCCTGAATCTAGAGCAAGTTTAAATCCTAATAGTTGAAAGTTGTCTTTGAAACAAGATGACTTGGTTCTCTTAACAACTATATGATCCTGGGTAAATATTAAACTCTGAGCTTTCCTATGCCTATCAGTAAAATGGGCATAATAGTACCTGCCTCATGAGAGTATTGCAAGGATCAAATTAGATAATGCAAGCAAAGTCCTTAGCACAGTCGGTGTCTGTTGTATGGTCCTCAATACATTCCAGCTATAATGGTGATAATCCCTACTGATAAGGTGCCTTGTGTATTTGGCTTCCTTAATTAAATTTCTTAAAGAGTATGTATCAAATTAGCCTGTATTTTTTACCCCCTGCCTCAGCCACCATCACTGTGACACCTTTTCTGGGCCTGCAAGGGACTCTCAACACTTCCAGTCTTGGAGATGTTTTGGTTAAAGTCCTAAAGCCAGACTGAAGGTATTCTGAGTGGGTTCCCAGAAGTCAGTTTTCTTAATGAAATGTTTTTCATGTTGATGTCACTGATCAAATGTTTACTTGCTTTATGGCCACATTCTTGAAGTCTGCTGTGTAGTCTTTTTTGCACCCATGCTTGTTTAAGGGTTGAATCATACTATTTGTTCCTCAATGATTCTACTGGTAATTCTAAAGATAAGAGCGAGTTATTTTTTAAAGACAGTCAAGTCGTTGAAATCATTGTTTCTAAAAGGCCTTCGCTTGCTCCAAAAACATGTACTGAGCACCTTTTACATGCCAGATCCCAGTCTAGGCATCAGAGGTGGGAAAGAGAGACAACCTTTGACCTTAAGAAGCTTACAGTCTGTTAGGGGTGGAGAGGATGGGGAGTGACAGGCAAGTGAAAGATGACCATAAAACCGAGAGAAAAAGGCTGTGGGCGAGGGAGGCATTAGAATCACGGAAGCCCAGAGGACATTTCCTGCGTTGTCTTTAAGCAATCTTCCTGGCTTTGAAAAGAGCAGACGGACGTGAGATGCAGGGGCAGACTCCTATCCCGCAGCCTTTCCTCATTCCCTTCTTCTCTGACATCCAAGGGCGGCTGTGCGCGGCACACATGCTAAGTAAGGATCCCGCATGCTGTGTGCTCTGCGGGCAGATTGTCCTTCCCAGCCATCTTGCCGAAAGTGGGGCCATGGGACCACTTCTGACCAATAGGAATGTGGGGTGAATGCGTCACTTCCGGCCGCAGAAGTTAAGAGCTCGTGCTACTATCTTCATCATTGCTGCAGGGACCTGGGACGCCTCGTGTTCCCGGGAGTGTAGCTCTGAGGTGAAGGAGGTCTGCCAGCTTACAAAAACTGGGAGGTGAGCAAGATTTAAAAAACAAAAACAAAACCCTCTATTGTGTTAAGCCATGATGATATCAGGGTTTATTTGTTACTGGAACCTGACTCAGCCTATCCAAATACACTGTGTAATCCAGTTCTGGTCCATGAGATGTAAGGGAAGTGTACTGTGGAGTTTTTGGATGGATGTTTCCATTTCCAGTGAACTTCCTTCCTTTTACTGGGTAAAAGGAGAAAGGCATTAAAGAGTGTTCATTCATTACCCTGGCTAGCTGTGTGCTTCTTGGTTTTGGAAAAAAGTCTCATTAGCTTGTGATATTTGAAACTGCCGCGGCCTTTATGTGAGCGTGAGTGGGGAGCATTACTAAGATGACAGCCCACAACCTAAAGATTGTGAAACTCATCATCTAATAGGGATTATCGATTCCAGACTTCTGTGTAAACAAGCAATGAATGACTCAATAGTGTCAGCCTTTTCTGTTATTTGCATCTGAACTCATCTGTGCTGTCACTAGTTGCAAATGAGGATGAGGAGTGTGGTTCTTTCTAATGGATGAGTAAAATGAGTGGAGGTTCTTGGAAGTAGGTAGTGTCACTCTCTTATCTTCATCCCCATCCACGCTGTAAACATCGCTGAAAAATAAAAATATTGGACAGTATTTCCCATCTTCAATGTGCTTTCACATATATCTTCTGGCTTTATGATAGAAAAGAATAAAGTAGGGGCCAATAGCTCAGTCTCCAGGGGCAGACACACTCAAGTTCCAATACTAGCTCTGCCAATCTCTTTGCTATGTGACCTTGGACAAGTGACTTAAGGTTTCTAAACCATAGCTTCTTCACCTGTATAATGGAGCAATTATAGAAACTCTCATATAGTGTTACTGTGTGGACAAAATGACATGATACTTATGAAGTATTTAGCATATTGGTTGGTATACTAAAAATACATAATATATAGGAGCTCCTAAGTAAATTGGATTTTTATTTTCATGGCATCCTGGGAAGATAGCTGGGGAAGGCATTAACATGTCTATTTCTAGAGTGGAGGAAGCGGAGGCTTAGGGAGGTTGGTGACTTGCTCAAAGTCAGAAGTAGAATTTCAACTGGGGTCAGGTGGTTCCCATTCCAGGGCTGTTTCCACAGTAACATGCTCCCCTGACTTTGCCAAAGAAGCAAAACAAAATAAAATTTAAAATTTGAGATGCTTCCTTTTTGATCTCCAGTGAACAGGCATTTCCATAAAGTTCACTCCATGAGAAGGGAATCATTTATATAACGTATGAACAAATGAGAAATTGTTAAATTTATCCTGAAAATAATATTTTCTGGAAGTTATCTCTTAATCCTCTACTATTGGCTCTACCCCCTTACCTCTACTTTATAAAAACTGAGTGAAAATGCACACCTTCAAACCCATGCAAGGTGGCATGGGTTCCATTCTGCAAAATCTATGAATCAAGCAGCAAAGCTGCTGTTTTTCTAAGTCATTTTCTTCTTCATTAAAACTTTAGTTTATTATCTCCTCTGGTGTTTTCACATTCAAAACAGTTCGCTTTCTGTATCATTGTAGTTACATGACTCTCAACATCATTAATGGGGTGTGAAGGAACACCTTTCACAGTCTGATCCTCACTCCTGCCCTTCCTCTATACCATCATCATCCTTTGTCATCAGAAAGTGACCAGTATTACTCAGGCCGTGGTTTTCCTTAATGACTTTTTAATGATTCACTTTCAACATAAGTCCAGGAACAAACACTATTAAAACTCGAATATTATTTCCTTTTTTTAACCTCACTCAGTCATCACCTCCTTTGGAAAACCTCTCCTCTCTTCACTGAGGGGTGCCTTCTAATGGGGCATTTACGTCACTGTGCTGTCATTGATCTGCACCGATGTCCACCTTCCCTTGCCTCTGCTAAACTGTACTCTCCTGTCCACCTCTAGTGCCTTGCATGGCACCTTGCTGTCGCAGATGAGTTACATGTGTGCTGGATCAAGTAATGCGATCAGTGCTTGGTACAATCCCCTGCAATGGGTGAGATTTCTTCAGGAGAGTTACCTGTAATGCCTATTAAAACATTTTGGTAGAAGTTGTGCTTGATCCTGGGGTTAAATCAGTACAGTCAGTCTGGCAGGCAAGAAGGTGAAGGTTATTATCAGATGCAAACTCATTCTCTTGGGTGCATGGCATTCCTTTTTTCTTTGGTTTCATTGCTTTGTTTGCAGACACAACTTCGATTTGATTCTCTTTGAGTGCTCCTACCTACTTCTGGACCATGAGATGCTTCCCAGGCTCAGTCTTCTTTGCTCCTTTCTTTGTCATTTCTCCAGATTCTCTGCAAACCCCTAGCTTGATCTTGACCTTTCACCCTTGTTTGGGTGCCACTACTACACTGGCCCCTTGGATGTCTTACTAATATTCCCCACTTGACAATCTAAAGCCAGAATATCATTAGATTCCAAGCTGAGAGCACATCACAGAAGATAAGGAAAAATAAGAGAACCAGGCCAATGAGCCACTGGGGATCTACCACTGGGAGTCTTAGAGTACTTTTGCTGGAATCATGACACACAAGCCAAAGTGCAAGGCTGTCACAACCACTGCCTTGGGAGCCTGCGCCTCCCTTACTCTCTTGCCAACCCATTGTGTGACCTTGGATAAGACACTCCCCTCACTGGGACTGTTTCATCAGGAGGTCAGGGTTGGACTAGCTCTGCGGGTCTCAATCTTCAGTAAAACACCAGTATGCCCTGGAGAGCTTATTAATGCATATTCCATGTTCCCCACCCCGACATTCTGGTTTAGGTCTGGGGGAGGCCAAGGAATCATTTTCAACACACTCCAAAGGCGAGGTGGATTTCCTGACCAGAGACAATAGGGTAGATGACCAACTAGTTCCTTTCCAGGTGTGACAGTCCCTCATTTGTTGGATTTGGGGAGTAGAGGGTAGCGAGGAAGTGCTAGCAGCCAGCCATATCTGTTTGGGAAGTGTAGCCAAGAATGCAGATGGCAGGTAGATGTTCAGGAGGGTCATATTCACGCTGTGTCCCTCAGACAGATGTGTTTGATTGAACCAGATTTGAGACCTCAGTCCTAAGAGAGCAGGCAGGACTGAGCCTGCCACAGGTTTCTACCATCTCAGGCTGAACTAGCCACTCCTTTGCACCATTCAGATGCACAAACACTAACAGAAACAACAAGAAGTCTCATAATGTTTTAACTACATTTACAATTTTGCGCTGGGCACATTCATCTCCATCCTGGGCCACATGTGGCCTGTGGGCTGTTTTGGACACCCCTGCAGAGGTTAAAAACTGGAAAAGTGTTTGGCTCACACAGTGGTAATTTTTCCCAGCATTTATAAGTTGGGAGATGTTACATTCAAAACTCCTAGGTTTGTCTTGGAACATCGGAAAGATCAGCCATACTGGACCCATCTGCATAGGACATTAGCTGGAGCTGAGCAGCTGCGCCCCCTTCAGGTCAAGGCATGCATTTTCTGGTCTCCACTGGCCGGCTGGCTGTCAGAGGCTTTTGAGTTGGCTCCTAGCTCTAAAATTTGCTCTGGGATAACAGCAGAGTTATGTATTAGGAGTATGGAATTGCCTGCACTTGAGGATTATGAACGTGATTCTGTACAAATTTTTCACCTACGTGTAACGTTAAGAAACCAGAGTGGAACTCATTACTGTGTTTATCAGATTGTTGTTGAGACTGTGGACCTTTACATTACACGGTTTCTCTATGAAGGCACTTTGGAGGAATCTTTAAGGTCTCAGTACCAGGAACATTACAGTGGCATTTCTCTTGAAGATCAGCTGTATTTCTAAGTCACATGGATGGTATCCAGAGTTGTTTCTGTGCAAACATCTACAAAGCTCAGCACCAAATTCAGGGCTCACCTGTCAGAAGCACTCCATGGCCTGCCTTGGAGCTGTCCTTATGGGTGGCTCCATTTTACTTCTCAATCTTGTTCTCCTATTGCTTTTTCATACTTTTTACTTTTATCTTAGTACAAGATTTGTATCTTTAGAGTCAGACTGCTGACCTATTTTAGAATAAGGCAATATTTAAATGAATAAGCTCCTCTACCCCACATATAACTTTGTTATAGTACTTTCTACAATGTATTACACTTCCCTGTTTAGATATTGTTCCCTTTCTACTAGACTGTATTTTATTATCACTGTCACTAATATCTAGGCCAGAGCCTCACACATAGTTAGCACGGCATAAGTGTTTGGAGTTGAAATTAAAGATGGTAGAAAACTGGCATAGCAAAGATCCATGGAATAGGTGGAGGGATTTGAAAAAGCAGAACTTCTCAGACCAGAGGGATGTAGACCAGGTAGTGTGTTCTGCCGTTTTTCTTTCCAATGCAAAAAACATCCCATGACTCCAGTTTGATATCACTTAATTCAGCATACTGTGTGTGGAGAATTCATAAGGGTGTCTGGCATGGTGGAGGGAACATGGGCGTTGAAGTTGATTTGGAGTTTGAAACCCAAGAATGTCTTTTTTTAAAAAAAAAAGATTGTAGGTATTTTGCCTAACTTTTCTGAGCTTCATGTAGTTTTTTATTCCAGTGTATCCTTAACTCTCTTATTTTCCATTGTCTGTTAGTCTGTATCTCTCTGGGTAGAAATCTTAGAATACCCATTTATATACATACATGCTAGACATATTAAAAATTATTAAATAATTTTATTTTTTCTCCTTTGTATTACTAACAGTAGCCTAATGTTAAGCATTTTAGAAAACGTAAAGAAATAAAAATGTTTTTGGTTTACACACACATGTATAAAAATATATATTCAGATAAGCAAATATCTGCTCATAACATTGCCCAGCTTTAAGAGGGCCCAAAATAAGTAAATAGTAAATAAAATACCTGCAAATTAAAATGAGAGCACTAGATTTTAACAGTTTTAACTGACCAATACGCTGCGCTACTGAAATTCAACTTAAAGTGGTAGCCAGTTAACATGACAGAAAACACTGTGTGTGAGGCTACTTGGGAGTATTCCTGCAGCAGAATCCACTTTGTGCTTAGAACGTTGCTAGGTTTACAGTTTCAACAGTAAGCAGCAATAAAGATGAAGAAAATTCCCACCTTGTCTAATAACCCCTCTATAATAACAAGGAAAAAATTAAAGTATCACCGTCTGTTAACAACGGACTCAATTGAAGGTGCATTTATTTATGTATATCAAGTGCTTAGATAAAAAGTGCTCATACAGTAAGATATTTGGTTAATTACCTTTGATTTTTAAAGACCCACAACACACAAAGTATTTGCTTGCCTGTGTGTAGATTTAATTCACAAACAATAACCTGAACTGTCCTTCCTACATCAAGTACTTTAATAGTGCAACACGTCAGTTATCTCAGCACACGCTGAAGCCTGAATGGGAACCATGTCAGCGAGGTCTTCCCTGCCAAAGAAAATGCAAAGCAGCCCCAAAAATACAGTGATAAACTTCTACACCGGAGTCTCCAAGGTAGATAGGCAGTTTCTTCTATAAAAGGTAAAATAAGGAATTTAAAATGTTCATTTAATGATGTAAAATACAGTATTGAATCTTTTGGCAAAAATAAAGAATAATTAGGTTGCTATTCTGAACAGTATTCAACATGGACAAGGAGGTCTCGGTGTTCGGTGGCTGGGTACTGGGCACTGCACTTGGGACACTCCACCAGGCTTTCGTTCAGTGCAGCTGTGGGGCTTTTTGGCGAGGCAGCTTTTACTTTGTTTCCAGTCTCTCCTTGGAAAGTGACTAATGGCTCTGTGAAGGCAAATTCAGGAAGCTGCTTCTGAAAAATAAATGTCACATGAATGCCATTTATATGTAAGTTGTACCTGTTTCACAGATGGCCCAGCCGCTTCAGCCCTGCAGACAGATTTTCTTTTGAATCTCTGCTCGTGGATATTATGGTGCTAACATATGATGTAGTTATAAATTGCCCAGATTACCCAGGGAGAACTGGGGTCAGGTGTTGAAATGAGTAGGTTTTATTAAAATGCTTAGAGCCAAATGTAAAGGCTGGCCTGTGTGCAAGGTGGACAGAATTTGCTAGTTTGAGTAAGAGGAGCACTTCAGCAGTAAAGAACTGCATGGGATTAAGAGCAGCACAGAATTTTAGCAGATCAAACCAGTTAAACACAGAAAAGACTAATTGTATAATACCTGTGAGACTTTCCTTTCTTGTGTTTTCTGAGGAACTTAGAATAAAGCTTAAAAATGAGTATTTTACAACATCCTGCAAAGATGACAGACAGTAGGAAGAGAAAGAAAGTACAGGAAAATGATGGATTCCTTTATATGCCCTCTGGCTTCCTGTACTTTGAAAAAGGCATTAACAGAAATGAATGATAAGTTTCCATTTCAAGTATTATAAATTACCAAAATCAGTAACACACTTAAGGATAGAGCCAAAAATATGTTTTCTTTATACATGTAAAGAAGTCACAAATGGTTTTTTTAAAAAACGACTGCTTTTTTCTTTTTTGAAGACTGAGTAATTCTATTTGTAACATTTCGCCACCTGCAAACACTCTGCAGTACCGGGATGTCACGTAAAATATGTGCTGTGGGACGCACATACACAAACACAGGTCCCAACAGGTCTGGTCCAAAGCAACATGAAAACAGGCAAAAACAGGCAAGTCAAAAACCATTTCCCCAGAGAACCAGTGTTATATAAAAGGTTTGTGTTTTTAAAGACTATGTGTTCCCAGACAACAGCATGGTGATTATCTGAAGGAAAGTGGGGGGGAGGGGGTAGGAGAAGGTAAAGGGGGGAGGCAGGTGATGGAAGAATTGACTGGGAGTGGTGAACACACAATACAGTGAATACAGATGATGTGTGATAGAACTGCACACCTGAAACCCATATAATTTTATTACCCAATGTCACCCCTGATTAATTTGGTAAAGTGAAGATAAAAGATTATGAATTCAGAAAAAAATGATAATGTGTTCTGGGTAACCCACAATATATGCTTTAACTCAGGATGTTTAAAACAGTGTATTAACAGTAATAGTCCACTATCCCTAAAAACAGCATTTCTTTCTTTCTTTCTTTTTAAATAGGACAGTGTAATTCCCTCCCTTGCCCACTCCCTCCCTCAGGCCAGGCACTTCTGTGTGCCTCTCCAGTCCCAGCCCAGGGTGGGTGGGGGACGACCCTAGGCACCCGGGTAATGTAATGATTACCAAGAGCTACATAATGTCCCCTTCCTGTGCTCTGAACTGACACTCAAAGGGCAGCTGCTTCAAATGGGGCAGGGGCTCTGCCTGCTGATGGAGGAACGGCTGTTCTTTAAGCGACATCCTCCTAGTGCGGGAACTGGGTGGATATATAAATGGAAACAAAGCAGAAAGAGAAAGAAGAAAAGAAGCTTTGAGTTTAACCTTTAACCATTCTAGACTCACCAAGGATTCCAACTGTGTTATTTGATTTCTTGCTTTTTGAAGCTCCATAAGAATTACGTGCAATTGATGCTGCATATTTTGACGGTCAAGTTTTTCATTTTCGAAGTCTAAAGTACATGCCTGAATCTGGAGAAATGCCCAGGACAAAATAGTTACAGCTGGTATAAACTGTCCAGTTTTCCTGACTGGATACTTGCATTTTTTAAATTAGCACAAGAAGCAAACATTTGTTGTACCATCAGAGCAAGAAGTCAACTGAGCACAGTGAGATACTGATAAATATGATCTCACCAACAGAATAATTAAACAAAATAGAAACAGAAGTGTAGATACATAGAACAGACCGATAGCTGTCAAGAGGGGAAAGGGTTTAGGAGGCTGGGTAAAAGAGCAAGATATTAAGGAAAAATATGTGTGCGTGACACACAGACATAGACAACAGTACAGCGGCATCTCTGGCTGGGAAGGGAGGGTGGGGGAGGTGGGAGTGGCAAAGGAGGGATAAATGGGGGAGGAAAGGGGCTTGACTTTAGGTAGTGAACATACAATGCAGTGTGAAGGTGATGTTTTATTGAGTTGTACGCTTGAAACTTGTATGGTTTTGTAAATCAATATCACCCCAATAAATTCAATTAAAAAACTAAAAAAGAAGTTTGTGGTTGAGGACTTGGTTGATCCAAGGAGCAAAAAGCCAATGTCTGAGGTACAGGTATCTCCCCCGCCACTTTTTCTGATGTGGAAGGGAGAGAAGGGAAAGAGGTGGCTGCTCCCAGGTTTGGAATGTACTAAAGACCTCTGGTCTCTATTCTCGGACTAAATGGTGTCTGAGTTCTGCTTGAAGAGACGAGGCAGCCCTGTTAAGGAGACCCTGTCAGGCTAGCGTCGGAACTACAAAAGCTGTTTGGGGAAGAATAGCATTTGCCAAGGTGAACATCTTGCCAAGGTGAACATCTACCCGTCCAGAAAATCCCTGCCTCAGCTCAGCGAATCTGTGTTAGCCTAACAACAGTAACAGGAATGTATGGTAGCACACATAAGTTTTTTTAAAAAAACATTTTTCACAACTTTCAAATGGCTCTTCACAGAACAGTGTAAACATGAGGGAAAATTCCATTTCCTAATGGGTGATATCAGATTTAGAAGCAACCCCAGCGAGTACCTGTTGTTCCAACAGAGCTACCCTTGTTTGTTCCTCTTGCTGCTTTATCAGAGACGTGTAAAGAACCTGGACCTGCAGGGTGTAAACAGAGACAGTGTGGTCACATCCAGCCTATTGCTTGACCCGGAGGCATGAGCACGCACGAGTCTCACATCTCTAACCAGAACACCACCTGCTAGTCTGAGTGAGTCACTCCAGCTGGGGGCTGATGGCTATCGATGGCAGCAGCTGAGCAGTGCCGCCCGGGCTGTGAGCTCCGGGAGGCATCGACTGAAAGCCGAGGAACAGCACACACTCCGCAGTGGCCACACCCACTGTTCTGGAGGTTCTGCCATCTAATCTACTAATATCTCAGAGTAGGATAATAGCTGGCAGGGCCTTGCCTCCTTGGCCACAGAGTTGGAGCAAATTCTCAGTCATTTTTGCATAATCTTTCACAAATACCACTGCTTACACCTGTAAGCAGAAGTATGGTGAAAACTAAGAGGGCACATGTTACAGATCATTTCCCACCCCCTCAACTTTGATGACTTTTAAAATTACTGTTCTGACAGTAGCAATCACTAACACGTTCCTTTGGTTTACAAACCTCTTCTACATTCTCTCAGTTGCTTTACAAAAACCTGTGAGGTGAGAAGAAATTAATTGGACACATGATTAATCTGCAGGTCAGAGAAATTAGGGGATTTGCCTAAGGCTACACACATCCTGGACTAGAGCCCAGGTGTAGATTCCCAATACTGTTCTCAAAATCCAGACTCAGGGACTTCAACATCCTGGCGTAAAGCCGGGAGTGTGAGAACACAGAAGGGGCCATAGGAATGGCATGGAAGCATGGTGCCACGGTCAAGGCCTAGGAGTCAGCCTTGATTCCTCTGTGTAAATCTTTGGGCTTCTCACACATACTTACCTCCTCTCTCAGGACCTTTAAAGTGTATGTGAGCTCCTCTGGCTGGAGAGCCACTCACCATGCTGGTCCCTTCTTGTCATCAGGTCTTTGTCCAAATACCATCTCCTCTATGATGCCTTCACTGGCCCCAGTTCCTCTTTGTCAGATTATCCAGTGTTACTTTCTTTAGTTTTTTGCTTATGTCCTATTTCCATTCTAAATATGAACACCCACAATGGGGCCAGGATTGTTTTGTTCCTTGCTGCTTCCCAAGTGCTTAAAGTAGTCCCTGACACTTAGTAAGTACAGTGAATAATCTGAATTACGAATCATGGGAAACCTAACTGGTCGGGCTCACCTGAGACAAGAGCTCTTCAGATCTCGTCTTCTCCGCTTCGAGTCTTCTCCTGGCCGTATCGTTCTCATCCTGGAGCCTCTGTATTTTCTCTGTTTTATGCCTGTCATCTTCCAGATGTTGTATATTTGCCTTTCTTTGTGAACACAACAGTTTATTTAAATCTTGAATTTCTTTCTGGGTTTCTTCATATTTTCTTTGAAATTCACTAAGTTCAAAATTCAGCTGAGTAATGGTTTGTCGTTCAACTTCAAGATCTTTTTTTGCACCTGCCAGGAGGTGGTGGTAATGTTTTTGTTTTTCTTCTTGAAGGTAACCTGTGACAAACACAGCAAGGGCAAGATTCACTTCATGAAATATGTAATATTCCTGAAAAAATAAAGATAAACCCAGCTGTATAAACAAGGTCACATTATTTCCTCACCTTACACAATGAAGGGTCAAGAGGTAGGATTGATATTTGATGGGACAAAAACACAAGTCCAGGTACATTATTTGAAATTATAACACTAGTAACTAAAAGGACCAAAAACAGTAACATAACTATTCTATGGAAAGGGAAAGCCACTAATGTCTAGAGAAGATAAATCAACAAATAGGGATAGTAGCTCATTACTGATAGGTGAAATCATTACCAACGTTAAACAAACAGAAATGTTAACAGCAGCTGCCCTGATAGGAAACAGAGACCAGGGTGAGATGGGAAAGGTGGAGCAGGACCCTTCTGTACTATTAAATATTTTAGCAAACGACTATTACTTTGATAACACAAACACACACACACACACCCCTATGTCACCAATTAAAACAATTAGACTTAGCCCATAACTAAAATCCTACTTTCATGTTTAGTAACCTTGTAAAGGCATTACAGTAGTAACTTTGTCCCCTTAGGGATAAACAGCTTTGAATTATCTCCAGGCACATTCCTTTTATAGTTTCTTTCTACCATTACCTTCATTTTAAACTCAAGAGCCTTGCTAGCCTTTCTTTAGCCTTCTGTGTGATTCAAAGGCTTCCTTCCTGTTAGGGTGCTCAGTTGTTTAGTGAGTGATTTGCATAAGGTTTCTCTTCTGTTCCTAGATTGTCACCTGTAAGATGAGTAATGACTCTCTGCCCCATTTGCTAGGGTTCTTGTGAAACTCAGCTGAGAGCAATGCTAGGGAAACTGCAAAACATTTGGCAAAAAAAAAAACCCAGCATCATTAACAAGAAACTTCATCTCAGTTCCTTGGTGAGATTCAAGTGATTGAAGTGTCACCTATAAAATGTATTCTTTCTCCTGGGACTAATATGATAATTGGTGACAAGGCAGCTCTGGGGGCAATAAAGTTGGAGAAGCGCTTTGAAGGAGGGGAGGACACCCACAGTGGAGAAAATGTAATGTGCCTTCAGAGCTGCAGGAGATCCCTTTACCCTAATGGTGCCCTTTGCCGCCTTTTATCAGAAAACAATGGGAAATAAAACAGACTGGCCAAAATGGTATTTCTTCAGAATTCCATTTTAGTAGGACTTGCTCTATTTTCCTTTCTTTTAAAAATTCTTTTAAAAAATTTATTGATTTGAAAGAGGAAGGGAGGGAGCAGGAGAGAGAGAAATTTGTTGCCCCTCTTATTTATGCATTCATTGGTTGATTCTAGTATGTGCCCTGACGGGGATCAAACCCACAACCTTGGTATATGGAGACAATGTTCTTACCAACTGAGCTACCTGGCCAGGTAGCTTATTTTATTTTCTAACATACACCAATAAAATCTAAAATTGAGGAATCTCTCCTTTTGGGAAATCTCAGGCAGAACTATCCCAAAAGACCATGTTTATACCAGTACCTTCTGATTCATTCTTTTTTGTCTGCTGTGGGAGTGAATGAGCAACTGTTTCCAATTTCTGTTGCAACTCATGGATTTTTGCTAGAAGTCCTTTTACGTAGACCTCTCGCTGCTGATCATACACAAGCCATTGCTGATTTTTCTCTAGAGCCTCAATGTGAAAGTATATGAAAATCAATTATAAACATTATTACAATAATAACAAAATAGAAATTAAAAAAGCAAAATCTGAAAATGGGCAAGGAAGCCCAAGTGATGTAGTCTTTTCTAGCACATAAAAATTCTTATGGCTTACAGAAGAATTCCCTCACTAGTTTCAAATGTATAATCAGAACTACGAAACTGTCATCTGCAGTAGATGTGAAATCTTGCTTCCTGGCATGTCAACAGTTTGGCTCCAATAAACCATTATAAAAATTCTCTACAGGTTTGGATGTTTCTTACATTGACAAACCCTTTGCAATAAAATGATCATAGCTATTTCTATAATCTCACAAGTTCTTAATATGTACCCCTGCTGTCACAACTCATCCCAGACCTGTTGTAATTTACTGTAATTTATCAGTGACTGAAATAGCAGCCAGGATACCTAACTTCATAGGCTTCAGGGCAGCCAGAAAGAGCTGGTACAAGCACAAAGTTCTTAACACACATTGCATGGTGAAGCCTTACTGAAGTAAAACAAACAAACTGGAATATATTTTCCAAGGTGTTTGATTCTTTTTGAATCACCCTACACTTGTTGTAGGTGTACTGTAAAAGGAGAGCTTCCCTTCTCCACAAGCTGGCATCTCCCTCTACAGGGGTGAGATGGGATAAGTCGTAAGAAATATATGGAAGGTTCTGGTTGTATATCAAGGCATCTTCCTTCAGGTAAGAATTTCTACTCTTTAAAGACACAGGCAGTTGAACTGCATGTCCAGAAAGATCTATATATATGAAAACTCTAAGACTAGTGAGTTCCTCCAACCTTTGCTAGGCCCCTTTCATGAACATCCTACAAACTCCTGAGCAAAGCATCTACGTATGGGGCGTCAGGGATTTCCAGTGTCTGTTTTCCATGAAGCTAGGAAATGGATCAGGAAGACAGAGGCAACTTCTGGAATCAAAGACCTAGTCCAGGGGCCCTCCAGCCACTTGACCACTTTTCTCTCTGCCCCCACCACACAGTTATATTTGTTCTTCTCGTATGACTTTACAGTTCATTTATCAAACGAAGATACTGTGTATTCACTCTACATTATATAGGATACTCAAATTTAGTTGATAAAGAGATGTAGCACTGTATGACTCAAGAAGCCCACACGTATCCAAATACTTACAAATCCTACATTTGACAATAAAAATGCCTAATTTTATAGCAAATTCTAGCCTTTCCATATTTAAGAAATATTTTAAGATAAATAATTTAAGTTAGCATTGGATAGTCATGCAAATTTTCTTCTTTTAAAGAAAACTGTCCATATATTACTAAGTATGAGAAACAAAACTATGGGCTGATGTAAGATTTGAGAGGCACCACTTGGAAAGGTCACATGATGGCGACGTCCCTTAAAGTAGTAAACACTTCTTCACCCCCGGCCTCTTCTCACCGACCCTGTTCATCTGCGTTCTTCTCTTTAATAGCATCCGTAAAGGGGTTTGATAGCTATCAGGAAGTGTCGATATCAGTAGTTTTGCTCTTTAGAGTCATGATTGCATTAGTTTTCCCTTCCGGCCTCCTGTCATCTACAGGTTCGTTGGGCATGCCTTCAACTTTCCACGGAGTTACAGTGAAAATACAGAGCGAGTGTGGGCAGCAGTGAAGCCCTGTAGAGAGCTACTAAAGCTCTTCCTCCGGGCTGGACAGCATCCATTACACGTTCCTTAGACAAAAATTTCAACCCAGACTAAATATTAGCCTCTACGGGAGGAATGAAAACGCAGGTCAAATGACAGAACTGGATTATGGACAGGATCCGTATTAAATTTATTAAAGTTGCTATCTGTACTTCAGTCATGTAAGAGAGTATCATCGTTCTTAGGAATAAAAATTAAAGTATATAGGCTCAAAGTGTAAAGTATATGACAATCGTAAGTATAAGTATATCCATATGCAACTTGCTCTCCAATGGTTCAGATAAAAATAAAGTGCGTGTACATGTGGGGGGATGGGGACTGAAAGAAAGCGCGGAGGAGGGTAAAACATTGATAATGGTAGAATTTGGTATACTTGGTAAGTGGGTATGTTATGTACCATTTTCATTCTTGTCACTTTTCTATAAATTAGAATTTTTTTCCAAATAAAATATTTGAAAATAATTATTTATCTTCTCTAAAGTCTGTATTTGAAAATGAGATTTTTTAAAAAACAAAGAGCAGGACATGCCTATGAAAACTGCCTTTTAGCTATTTGGTTTGATTTAGTTCAAAAGTTGCTGATGCTAGACAACGTTCACATCATTAACGTAATTATTTCAAAATGTTGGCCAGACCTAAATGTGGCTGAGGAGTAATACAACTAGCCTTACGGAAGGCAAACATAGGGTTTTACGGCTTCTTTTAGCATAACAAACACTGACCTTAAAATAGGTAGGCAGACTTCCACACGAAGTTTTGTGGGAGGGTATGGGACTAGAACTGCTGAGCTCTCAAAAGCTGACTAATGTAAGAGTGTGTGGACTATCGGGAGTGAGATTTCTCTATTCTACTCCCTAAGTCCTCCAACTACAATTTTCCTCCCCGTCTTACAGATCTGCAGAGATTGCAAAGTGACAACCAGAGCTAAACCACCTCTTGCTTATTAGAGGTAAGTGGTTGGTTCTCAAAGGCTGGCCCTTGAACCACCAGCAAGAGCAGCAGCAGCAGCAGCAGCAGCAGCAGCAGCAGCAGCAACAGCAGGAGCAGGAGCTCGTTGGAAGTTCAGAATCTCAGGTCCTACCCCAGGCCAAGGAAATCAGAATCTGCATTTTATGACGGTCCCCTAGATTCATGTGCACTTTGGAGTTTGAGAGGCATTGCTCCATCTACATCACCATTTGAGGGTGAGTTAGGTTAATTTTACTCTATTTGTCTCAAAGCCTTTCTGAGGTAAACAGAGCAGAGAAGTACAATGTATTCCTTTAATAATCTAGGAAGATAGAACAAAAACCTGAGTATAAGCATGTAACATTTTTAAGTGAATTTCATAAAAAGAACCATTAGCTAAAAATAACTTTTGTTTATATTTGAAGCAGATAGCACTGAGAAGCCTAAAAATTACATATGAGTTGAAGAAAATAGCAAATATTTTCAGGTACTTTGCTTAAGGAAACGTTAGTAAAATTCACACAAGATTCCATTTGGTCATTCTTTCAACTGTTCTAGATGCTGGGGATGATATACCAGACAAAAAACTTACTTAAAAGTTTTTTAAAAACCATGTTTCTTCTTTATTGTAGTTACCTCTAAGTAAATTATTTTGATAAAGGTACTATAGGACCCCACTATACAGACACTCAACAGATTTAAATTCTTCTTTTGAAGATCAAATAGACCACAAAGTACACTTGCTAGATAAAATAAAACAGGAATCTTAAGAGCATACTTAGGTCAGGGTAGACATACCAGTACTATTTCTAGAATCAAAATATTTACCTAATGTTGTATTAATTCAATCAAGAATTTCATACTTTCTATATCTAATCCTAAAACTTAAAAAAAATACACTGTGAATAGTAGTCCTGTGTCCTTAATTTAATTCCCAATGACACCTACCAATCCATTTAAGATATAAGTTTAAAATAATATGGCTTCACCATATATTGAAAATAATTCCATATGACATTATAGAGAAAAGAAGTATTGAGTATACAAAGAACATATTTTCCTTTTCAAACTATTATATTGTAATAAGAAAATAGCTGGGCAAATTAGATTTAAGTGGAGAAGGGTGTTACTGAGGTATTTGCTAGTAATGGGTGATTTCTAGGGCTTTCTATCCAATGAGACCATGATTAGAGGAACTGGTCCTCTTGAATACCTGGAGACTAAAGGTAGTCAGTCATCTAGAGAGATGATCTCAAACCACTCAGTTCTCTATCTCAACAGGTTTTTTTCAACTCACAGCATTAGTGCTGTCAAATTCCATGAAACTTATGAGTGAAATTAGTCCTCTTTAACCGTAACTTAATAATAGGAAAAGGAACTTACATCTCTCAGCTGTAGTTCCGTTTCATGAATATTATTCATTGATGAGTTGAAGCAATTTGTAGTCTCAGTCTATAAATAAACCAATATTAGTTAATATCACAAATTTAATAATAGAAGCTTCCTCATTCTACTTCATAGGGGCTTCCCACAATCCAGACCTTATACATGCTGGTGAACCTCATACCAGGTGAAGGGTACCAGAGCAGAATTAAGATTTTCTGGAAGTGCCCTCAGTGGATTGAAAACGGTGAAATTTCAGATCTAATGTGACTGTGAGGTCGTCTGGACCCCAGGATCACCAGAAGAGCCCTCAGGGCATATGAGTAGCTCAGTGTTTCGTCACCAAAAGGAGACAGAGCAAAACTGGGCTATTTAAATGAAATCTGGAAAATAGTATATTGTCAAACAGCAGATAAAAATTGTTTTCTAAGAATTATGTTTATATTGGTAACAATATTATTACTAGTTCATATAGATTATATAGAACTTAAAACTTAACTTATTTTTCCTTCATTTTCTCATAAAGGAAAAAAGAGGGGAACTAGATAGTTAGGTATCTAGTCTGGCCAACAAAACTCACAGAAAGCAGTATTCCAGTTCTTATGTGAATGCTGGCAAGGCAATTCAAAATATTTTTTTTCTCCAAAGTACTCCAGAGACTCACCTGAAATGTAGCCCTTTCTCCCTCTGAATTTAGTTCTCTAGGTGAAAACTATAACAGACAGGTCACCAAACCTCTTGCCTTTTTCCCCTGGGCATACCATAAACAACGTTTCCCAGCCTTTCCTGTGGTTAGTGAGGCCCTGAAACTGAATTCTGTCCAATGGAATGTGGGCAGAAGTGATACATGCCAAACCATGCCTGGCCCCAAACCCTTCCCAGTTCTCCACCAGCTCTCTCTAGCTCACAGCTGTATATGAAAGGATCTTCCTCTGGTGGAAGACTCAGCCATTAAGGGATGGGAGGGGTGGGGGAAGAGAAATAATCTGGATCTCTGAATGACTCTGTGGAGCAAAGCCTCCTCCACTCCAACCTGCACTAGACTCTGATGTGAGGGGAAAATAAACATCTGTTGTAGAAGACTGAGATTTGAAGGTGGTTTGTTATAGCAATTAGACATGATGACTAAAATAGAAATTGATAGTGAAGCCCGGGCCAGATAGCTCAGTTGGTTAGAACATTGACCTAATATGCCAAGGTTGCGGGTTTGATCTCCAGTCAGGGCACATAGAAGAAGCAACCAATAAATGCATAGTGAATGGAACAACAAATCACTGTTTCTCTCTCTCTAAAAAAAAAAATCAATAAATAGAATCTGGCTGGTGTGGCTCAGTGGGGTGAGTGCTGGCCTGTAAACCAAAAGGTTACCGATTCAATTCCTATTCAGGGCACCCGCCTAGGTTTCGGGCCAGGTTCCTGGTTGGGGGCATGTGAGAGGCATCTGATTGATGTTTTTCTCACACATCAATCTTTCTCTCCTTCTCCCTCCCTTCCCTTCTAAAAAATATATAAAACCTTTTTTAAAATCAGTAAATAAAAATTTTTTAAAGAAATTAATAGTGGATAGCCCAGACAATTTTTTTACAGATTTAATTGTGTCAGAAAGGGAAAAAAATCTGGGTTTAAAGAAATTATTAGTACCTGTGATGAATGAATTGCTTTGGTTTCAAGTTCAGCGAGTCTTGCAGTTGTAGTAGACAGCTGTTTTTTCAGTAGATCTGTCTCTTCAGACAAGGATTTCAACAGTTGTTCCCTCCTTTCACCTTCCTTTGTTTTCTCCTCCAGCTGTTCCAGCAATGCAGTAGTGCTGTATTTGGTTTTCAGCTGGTCTCTGAGTCGCTGTATCTCCTTGTCCTTCTCAGTGAGATGATAAGCATTCTTCTCCCTCTCAGCTTCAAGGAACTGAATTTTCTAGATAAAAACTAAGAAGAATCTTAGAGCAGAGCCAGGCCAAACATGAAAGTAAATGATATACTACAACAAACATTTATTAAGTGTTTACTATATATCAAATCAGCACTGTACCAGATACCAGGGCCAAAAAGATGATGAAGCCAAGATCTTATGCTCAGAGAGCTCAGGGAGGTACACTAATACATTAATGCAATATGGTTAAGTGCTGTAGTTAAGATATGAATAAAATGGATGGGACATGGACTCAGAAAGGAGAAACCAACTTTGTCTAGAGTGGCAAGAGAAAGCTACAGAAAAACTGGCTCTCTCACATGAGTATCTGATAATCATCCCTTCGTCATTACCAGTGCTGACAATCTTGAAGGCTACAGTCATATGAGATGTATGCTCACTGATGAACTTGAAACAACAGAACTTAAAAATTACAGAACATTTACACCTGGATAAAAATGCATTCATTAACTTGCTTTTTGTTAATAAATGATTTGGTATACAACCTAGAAGGCAGTCTTCAAAGGAGTGTTAAATATAGTCAAGTACTTGGAAGATAAGGAAGGCATGCTCATTGTACTGCTGCTGGCATAAGGGAGAAAGCACCAATGGAGATGACAGAACAAGGTAGCAGAATGACTTTGCATGCTCACAAGGTAGAAACATCATAAAACTAAAAACTTGCATTTGGCTGGTGGAGAGGGGCGGCATGGGATGGGGGGAAAAGCAATTGTTCAAATATAAAATGGGGAAAATTGAGGTGGATGGTTGTGTGAAAATGATGAGGGATTTTAGTTAATTACAAGCTTAAGAAAAGGCAGCAGTATGCTGTAGTTACAAAAAAAGCCAATACAATTTTAGTTTTTTGTGGAGTATAGCATCCGGTGTGGAAATAAGGGTACCATTCTACCTGTGTTTGCCACTGTGAACAGTACTGGGTGCAGAATTCAGAAACGACGTGAACACACCACCAGCTATTCAGGAAAGTGACCAGGATGATAAAAAGCCAGAAAAGCTGAAGAATATGGGGTTGGTGTACAGAAAAGTAAGAGGAGGCAAGTTTTTCTTAAATATCTGAAAAGGTGTCAATTGCATTAAAAACATACTTGTTCTCTGTAGCTTTAATGGGCACAGTTAGAACAAATGGGTAGAAGTTACAGGAAGTTTAGTTTCAATTGATTATAAAGGAGCAGAGATGTGACAACTGGTGCTTGTCAAAAGTGGAATGAACTGGAAAGAGATCTTTCAGGGAAGCTATCAGATTCCTTCACGGGGTTGCAAAATAATCTTTATATCTAAGAATTGGTGATAGATCACTTTTCAATGCTTGAATAAGTATCTACCTCAATATATGTTGTTAAAAATAATAACTCATTTGGTTTTATGATACACCTATAAAATAGAATTTAAAGAAATCCAATGATGCTATTTAATACAGGTCACTTATTTTCTAACTTTCATAATGAAAGTACTATTATAAAATATATTAAAATCAAATTAATGATTAAACTTTTAAATCTTTCCAGTTCTAATGAATTCCCAACTGCTTTACTGACTATGGCACAACAAACTGAAAATTAGGGAACTGAAATATAGTTTAAAAGAATGCAAAATGTCAATATATATAATGATTTTATCCCAAAAGAACCTGAAAACAAAGAGTACTTGGAAAGCAGCCAATACACACAATAAAATAGATCTTTAAACATTCATATTAACACCTGAACTCCATGTAATTCTTTGAAAAAATTAGATTTGATTTTTTACATTTCGTAAACTAACAGAAAAGCTAGATTATATCATTAATGGGAGAATACTTTCTCATCTCCTGCCATAAAGCTTACTACAATCAAAAGGGTTTTACCTCCAAAAGCCTGTGTCTCTCTTGGTCAGTCAGCTTTCCTCTTCCACTTGTCATTTCATCCACTGATGTTTGTAAGGCTGCAGTTTTTCCCCTAATTTTTTCTAATGCAGTTTCTGATTTGGAGCTACTAGACTTTGAACCCCATTTACTTTTAATTAAATCTTTAGGACTTCTGGAGGACATCTCTGAAACTGTAAAAACAAAAACAATGGTAGTTTATAAATATGAGTTTACAAGGTCAAAGCTCAGGTTTGAAAAGGTCTAATAACCTGTTTGCTAAATAGAGGAACCTTTCTATGAAAATAAGCGATGTGGCCAAACCACTAGGGTGTGGGAGAGGAAATGGGGGCGGCACCTTGAACTGTTTTTGTCACCCACAGTGCCGAAGAGCAGGTGCTCACAAAATACAGATGTGCGGGACAGCAGGTGACGAAAGAAACATTTCAATTAATCCAGCAAACTGCACAAGGCATCGATTACAGGCTACATCATCTACAAGTGGAGGCAAATCTTACAAAGCCCTCAAATAAAGACTTCACGGGGGAGGCAGACAGGCAAAATAAAACTGCAAAAAGAGGCCCTCTCCCTCTCTCCCCCTCCCCGGAAATGCTTGTTAATCAGCAAAATGCTCAACTAAGGAAAGAACTTGGCCAAGTCGTTAGGTCTCACTGCGCCCGTCTGTAACAGGATGATAACACCCACCGCAAAGCTGAAAGGAGGAATCGAAACCACAACGGTCGTCAGACGCCCAGCCCGGTGCCAGGAAAAGCCGGCTTAAATCAGGCGGGCAGAGATTGAGTCCCAGCGGACGTGCTCTGCTCACTGATCCCTCCTCCCACTTGGTCCGGCCTCGTCTCGGGGCTGGGGCACCTGGCTGCGTCGTCAACCTCCGCGGTCGCCACCCAGCAGGCTGCCAGCACCTGAGGTGAAAAACTGAGCTCGAATCTGCCCAGCGACACCTCCGGAGACAACGCCGCTTCCGGGAGTTTGAATCCCGCGGCTGCGGGGCGGAGCACGTCACTGCCGGCGGGGAAGCAGCCGGGCGGAAGGAGGGACGTGCACGCGCAGTGGGGCCGCCGTTCCCGGATTGGCTGCGATCTTCGAGGGGCGGGGCCTGGAGCCTGAGTGTGGAGGGAGGGTGGGTGGGGCCAAGGTGAGCGGGAGGCGGGGCGGGGCGGGGCGGGGCGGGGCGGGGCGGGGCGGGGCGGGGCGGGGCGGGGCCGAGCGAGTCCAGGTCTGGAACGCCTTCTCCCAGATCCCTCTGGGTATTCAGAGGCTGTCTCTGGGCTCAGTCCTCAGCTCTGGTGTTTCTTTGTAAGGGGCTGATTTGTGTTTATCGGTTTTGAGGGTGAAGCAAATTCCTGTGCTCACTGAAGTAAACCCAGTGACTGTGAACTGGAGCTAATTCATTCTGTGTCCTTGGTCATGATTTGCCCTATATAAAATGGGAAAAGTGGATTCTACAAAGGAGCACAGCCCACCACTCTTTCTTTTGGGCTGATTCTTATCAGGCATACAGCAGTGTGGGGAATAAAGCAGAACAGTCACACCCGGGTTGAAAATAGCCCTTAGACCCCGGAGGAAGGGAGTCTGGCCTTTGCATCAGATTGCTGCTCTCTGGCTTGAGATGGATCCGTTGGTCAGGTCTGGGTCATGGTTAGCCGTTCTTTGGCCAGGCCTGCCTTTCAGACCAAACATTAAACACACCAGAGATTTAAAACAAAGTAAAAGGAATCAGGAAGAAAACATCCTGGGAAAGCAATGTGGCACACTGGTTAAATTCTAGATTAGGACCGAGTTTAGCTCTTGACTGCCTCTTATTATCTACATAATCTTTAGTAAGTTATCTAACCTCTATATTTAGTTTTCTGATCTGTAAAAGGATGCAAATAATATCAACTTCATAGGGTGGTTATGAGAATTAAATGAGAAAATCCATGCAAAATGCTTGTCATTTAGTAAATGCTCAATTGATTTTAACCATTATTACACATAAAGCAACAAACCCCTATATTACTGAATAGAATAGATGAGAAACCATGTAGAGAATTTAAAATAATTTTTAAATATATAATGCTAGGAGATAATGTTTCGTCCCTGCTTCCAAAGACTTCACATGAAAAGATTAAAAGAATCGGACTCTCTCATGTCTGTTGCGTAGAAGTATCAGATGAGATCAAGCTGGGAGGAATTGGGGCAAAAGGAAGTGAAGTCGTGAATGTTATTCATTGCCCTGTGTTGAGAACAAGGGCAAAACTACTTTCCATAGAAATTTACAAAGACTTTTAAAGCACATATATGAGAAATCTCCCTGCTCAATTTTGAGCCAAATGGGGAGTAGAGAAAAGAGGGAGAAGGAGGTGCTGTGTATAGAGGGGTGGCACCCAGCATCTGGGGGCCTCGGCCTGCTGGGCCAGACACCCCAATTATACATCTGTTCCCCAGGTTTCTCTCTTCTGGTGGGAGCTTCTGTGTGGACAAAAAAAGGGAAAGCTCTGTAATAAATCTGATAAGTCCAGATTTAAATCTGATAAGTAACCTCACAGGGTGATCTGATCAATTCATAACTAAGCAGGTCATGGTGGGTAGTCACATCCTAGGCATATAACTTCTTTAGTAAAAGGTTTATCTTTGCCTTAAGCCCTGTCCATCGTCCTTTTCCATCTAGGTGTTAACCATAAATTATGCATAAGTCATAACCACCCTCAAGAGAGCAAATAAATAATTTGGGCCCTGGCTGGTGTGGTTTAGTGGACTGAGCACTGACCTGCGAACTGAAAGGCTGCCAGCTGGATTTCCTGTTGGTACATGCCTGGGTTGCAGGTCAGGTCCCCAGTTGGGGGTGTGGGAGAGGCAGCTGGTTGATTTTTCTCTCCCTCTCTTCCACCCTCTCTAAAAGTAAATTTTAAAATAATCATCATCATCATCTTGTTAACTATCCTGTACCTTGCTTTCTCCCACCTGCATGTAATCTTTCTTATGATCCTTCTTAATTCTGAATGTATAAAAGAAACTGCAAAAGTATCATTCTCCAGAGCATTTGAGATCCTGTTCCCCAGTAATATTGTTTGTTTACTCAAATAAACTCTTACAAAAATTATCTACAGATTTGGATGTTTCTTATGTCGACACGTGTGACTGGGGACCCCTGAGGAGGAGGAGCAGGCAGGAGGCTCATTGGGCTGGTAACTTACTTAATTCTGTAATTGTTATTCTTAGACCTGAAAATCAATGTTTGCCCTTTGCAGATGGGTGCAGCCAGGCATGACGTGTGAGGGGGGTGGTAGTTTGCATGAGATCTCACAAAGTGATAGTACTTTGATGTTGGCAGTCCCCTCCGAGGAATCCTAGGCAAGGATTCACAATTCATCTTTCTTCATTTATAGAGAGAAATGTAACAGCCAAACAGACTGGGTATTTTCTCTTGCTGACTAATCTTACACGGGAGAATTCTGATTAGCCCAGCCCATCAGTGATGCTTCCTGACTTTGTCCTTGATTCAGGGCGTATTCTGTTTGGAGAGGGTGGCTCTCTGGGCACTGACTGCTCTGCTTGTTTTGGTTCCTTTTAAAGTTTAAAGTCTGTGGGGTCATTAAAATTGTCAAAATAAGAACATTCAAGCCTGTGGAGAATTTTTATGAGTTTATTAGAGTTTATTTGAGCCAAACAGAAGACACTCCTGGAAACAAGATCTCAACAGACTAAGAAAAATGCTCCCCCAAATGATATTTTGCAGTTTCTTTTATACATTTGAAGTTAAGAAAGATTAGAAAGCAAGGCAGGGAAGTCCCTATGATTGTATAACAGGATAGTTAATATTATGTGCTCTCTTGAGGGGGGTTCAGCTTTTGAGGAGTCTGAAAAAGAGGTACTTCAAAGGTACTTTAACACATACACACAAAAACAGTGTTTGCTTAAGGCAAAGATAACCTTTTACTGGGGAAGGTATAGGCCTGAGGTGTGACTATTCACCATGACTATCCCAGTTAAGAATTTCTAATCAGATCACCTTGTGAGATTATTTTTGGTTAGATTTATTACAGAGCACCCTTTTCATCCACAGAATGTTTGATTTGTATTCAGAGTATTGGTATGCAATTCAATCATTTTGCTGTCCTGATGCAAAATGCATGTCTGATAAGCCCCCATCACCAGAGAGGCATGGTTTAAGCAGTTTAGAAGCATTGACTCAAGAGGAAGCCCACCTGTGTTGAGATCCTGGCCCCACTTACTGTGACAACTTGGGCAAGCTGCTTGACCAACCTGTGCCTCAATATTTTTGTCTGTGATATGCGGATGAAAAATAGTACTTACTCCTTAGGATAGGACAGTGGACAAATTAAATGAGACAAAATAAAATGCTTAGGATAGTATCTGGCATGTAGCAAGCACTCCGTAGATGTTAACTGTTAGGTTTTGGGCTGCTGCCTACCTGCCTGCTTGCCCAGGTTCACTGATTGACTGTTTCACCTCTCACGTGATAGTCCACCAAAATCAAATGTCTTAAGGTTCCCCACGATCACTATGTGTATTTGTTTAACTCTATTTCAGATCACAGACATTTACACACACACAGGAGCCTGACCTGCTTTCCCACCCCTGCTCTGTCTTCTTTGCCTCCTCCATCATTACACTTCCTCCACCGTGTTGTCCTATCTGCGAGCTCCTAGCAGAAAGGAAATGTATCTTGCTCATCTTTGCAATTAGCCTTGGCCCTGGGACGAAGTGCACTTTCAATAAGTGTGTGCTGGAGAAAGGCACGTGTGCAGGAATGAATGAAGACCGTACATTTGTCTATCAGACATTCTGATGAGGAATTAAAAGTGAGCTCAGAGCTCGAAATGACTCTACTGTTTCCTGTTTCATTTTCCTAGCTTTATTTTAGAAAATATGTTACTACTTACTTGGAGGAGCTCAGATTCATTCCTGTCTTCTCTTGCTCTTTCAGTTGCTTTGAATAGTGACAATATGCTGGTGCCAAATGTCATAAAATACTCTATTGCTTCCTGCCCACCATGTATACTTACTTAGTCACTGCCAGGCACTTTTTTTAAGCGATGAAATTTAAATATACTATATATTAAGTTATTTCAAAACAGCATCTACAGCTATGCAAAACCCTATAATTAAGCTACTAAAAATAGTTTTTTGTTCTAAAATTCAGTTTACCTATCAACCAAAATAATTCTTAAAAAAGTACTTCATCATACAGATCTTAACAAGAGACCCTCTGCATGTGCCAGTTGGAAAATTGCTGTTAAGTAATAGCTAAAATTCTATAAAACTGGAATTGGAATGAATATAAATTTATCATTTCTCTTCTGCTAAATCCTCTTTGCTACCTCGATTATTTTACTCCTTCTGTCTAGATTTTTTGCCACATCTCGCCTCTCCTCTAAGTATTTTTCTTTCTCTGTCCCTTTTGCCTCAGTGCTCCAGGACAAGCTTAAGGCCACTCACCTACATTAATGCATGAGTTTACTTGACAAAAAAGGTGAGGAATAATGAAACAGCAAAGTATGAGATCTGAGCTGATGTGAAGTTGGAAAGGGACTAGGACTCAGGAGACAGCCGGTTTGAAACTTGGCTTGAGTTTTTCACTCTTTTGAGCCTCAACTTTTGTCAGCTGGAAAGTTGAACCCAGTAGTCGAAGCTCCTGGAGTTGGTGAAAGCAGTGAATGATAGCCTTGTGACACCTGGCATATGGTCCCCACTAGCAGGGGACTTTGGTCAAGTCAGAACTTTGGCTTCTCCACTGAAGCCCCAGCACCCAACGTTTGGTATGTGCAGACTCTCAAGTATTTGTTAAACAAATATATTAGTGATGAATAAAAGGCTGATCACTGTGTTAATTTATTCATCTTCAACTCTTACTCTGACATGACTTTACCCAAATGAAATATTTTTCCTTAAGTGTTTTTCTTCTTTTTTAAAAAAATATTTTTATTTTTAATATATTTTATTGATTATGCTATTATAGTTGTCCCGTTTCTCCCCCTTTATTCCCTTCCAACCTGCACACTGCATTCCGCCCACATTCCTCCCCTTCAGTTCATGTCCGTGGGTCATACAAGTTCTTTGGCTTCTCCATTTCCCATACTATTCTTAACCTCCCCCTATCTATTTTGTACCTACCATTTATGCTTCTTATTCCCTGTACCTTTTCCCCTATTCTCCCCACTCCTCCTCCGACCAGATAACCCTCCATGTGATCTCCATTTCTGTGATTCTGTTCCTCTTCTAGTTGTTTGCTTAGTTTGTTTTTGTTTTTGTATTTTTTTAGGCTCAGTTGTTAATAGTTGTGAGTTTGTTGTCATTTTACTGTTCATATTTTTTATCTTTTTCTTATATAGGTCCCTTTAATATTTCGCATAATAAGGGCTTGGTGATGGTGAACTCCTTTAACTTGACCTTATCTGGGAAGCACTTTAGCTGTCCTTCCATTCTAAATGATAGCTTTGCTGAATAGAGTAATCTTGGATACAGGTCCTTGCTTTTCGCGACTTTGAATACTTCTTTCCGGCCCCTTCTTTCCTGCAGGGTTTTTTTTTTTTTTTAGAAATCAGCTGACAGTCTTATGGGAACTCCTTTGTAGGTAACTGTCTCCTTTTCTCTGGCTGCTTTTAAGATTCTCTCCATGTCTTTAATCTTGGCTAATGTAATTATAATGTGCCCTGTTGTGTTCCTCCTTGGGTCCAACTTCTTTGGGACTCTCTGACTTCCTGGACTTTCTGAAAGTCTATTTCCCTTGCTAGATTGGGGAAGTTCTCCTTCATTATTTGTTCAAATAAGTTTCCTATTTCTTGCTCTTCCTCTTCTCTGGGTGTTGGAACATTTAAAGTTGTCCCAGAGGCTCCTAAGACTCTCCTCATTTTTTTTTAATTCTTGTTTCTTCACTCTGTTCCAATGACTGTTTATTTCTTCCTTCTGGTCCAAACTGTTGATTTGAGTGCTGGTTTCATTCCTGTCACTGCTGGTTCCATGTACACTTTCCTTTATTTCACTTTTCATAGCCTTCACTTTTTCCTCTATTTTGTGACTGTACTCAACCAATTCTGTGAGCATCCTGATTACCAGTGTTTTGAACTGTGCATTTGATAGATTTGCTATCTTTTCATCACTTAGTTGTATTTTTTCTGGAGTTTTGATCTGTTCTTTCATTTGGGCCATTTTTTGTCTCCATGAGCCTATTACGTAGTAAGGGGTGGAGCCTTAGGTATTCACTGCTTTTTCAAGGTTTTTTTAAAAAAGGACTTTATTTACTTTTAGAGAAGGAAAAGGAAGGGAGAAAGAGGAGAATTATTGATGTGATAGAGATACACCTATTGGTTGTCTCTCACACTGCCAACTGAGGACCTGGCCCACCACCCAGGCATGTGCCCCAACCAGAAATTAAATCAGCGACCTTTTGGTTCGCAGGCTGGCACTCAATCCACTGAGCCACACCAACCAGGGCTTAAGATTTTATTTATTTATTTATTTTTAGAGAGAGGGGAGAGGAGGTAGAAAGACAGGGAGAGAAACATTGACGTGAGAGAGAAATGTCAATTGGTTGTCTCTCATGCGCCCTGACAGGACTAACCTGTAACCCAGACATGTGCCCTGACTGGGAATCGAACCAGTGACCTTTGCTTCACAAAATGACACTCAACCAACTGAGCCACACCGGTCAGACCTAAGTGTTTTTCTTACAGTGTTTGTTGGAATATTACAGATTTACATGTAAAAACTGATTGTCTTGGTAAATGCTGTGGTTTCCAGGCCTCTGCAGGACAGAGTCATCTAGTGGATGTTCTGGTCCTACATAGTATATCCACTCTATGATGCCCAATTTGTGGGCATTTTAATTTCTGCTTTTCTCTGTCTTCCAGAACAATCCAGGTATTTCTCCCATACTTAAGGTGGCCCATTGCTTTTTCCATGCTTCTAGGAGCTGTTGTAGCAGTGTGAGTAGTGTGTCGACACCACTTTAGGGGTCGTGCAGCATGTAAAACCTGGTATCCTGGGAGGGCATACACATATTGACAGACTCCCTCCTATCCAAGTGTATGTCTGCACTGTCCCTTGATCCTGCACCCCTAGAATCCAGTCCCATATGTACTCTTCCACCACCTGCCAGGACACAGTAGCTATGCTCTGTGGTTTATTCAGGCCGTAGTGCCTTTCTGTCTTCAGCAGGCCTAGCACATCTTTGGCAGAACTATGTTAGGATTTAACCCTTCATACTGGCCTAGTTGCCAGGAGGGGAAGTAAAGGAAGATCCTGAGGGAGAACAAGTTGTCCTGCAGGGGAGAGGCCTCTGCATCATCTCCAGGCCAGGTGGCAGGGTGAATAGGGAGAAGAATACCACTCCTGCAGGTTCAGAAGGTTCTGGGAATCTGGGGATTCACGATTTTCAAGGGCATCAACCCAGACACTCCTGTCTGATATACCAGGGTCTCATTCTTTCCCAAGTATGGCCTTGACCTTGTCATAGAAGAACTGTCTTGGTTAGGAGTTAGTTCAATCTTCTTTGGAACTTGGATTCTTTTATGACAAAGTCCTAGTTCTGATCCTGAGCTTTCTACACCTTGCTGCTGCAGGAGAGTGGGCTTCTGAGTATGCTACCAAGGAGGCCCTCTGGTGTTCATTCTTAGCTTTTTATTACTGATTAACACTCTCAACTCTTTGTTATGCTTTTCCAGAGTGTCAACTGAGTTTAGTAATAGCCACCCAAATCTAAGCCTTAGAGTTACTATTTTCTCCATCTATCTCAGGTACCTGGCATATTGCACCAACTAATGCATTCCCTTCCATTAATATACCAGCCAGTTCACCACTGATGACTCTATTTACAACTGCATTGTGCCAGGGGCCATCAGTGCTCCACCCACGGCCAATGATGGGGACCTCATTACTAGCTAGGTTTGAATGATTGAGCCCCAGATCCCATCTTGGCATTCTGCTTTCTTGGCCCACTTCTGGCAGCAACGGTGACAACCAGAATATCCCTATGCCCACACATACACCCTCCACATCTGATCACCATGCTGTATGATGGGGTTTCTCATCTGCTACCACCCCCAAGGTGAGTTCTGGTCACCTTGACCCATGTTTAGCAAGAATCCTATTAGGTTGGTTTAGTCAGAATCCCCTTTCTCTCTGATGTTTCCTTACAGTAGTTTTCCATCCGACGGACCCTCACCCTGCTCCTTGGCTCTACATTCCCACCTGTGCATGCTCTGTTTGGAATTGAGCCCAATCTCTGCCCTCCACTGCGAAACTGCTTTGCAGTAGTCCCTACACAGATCTCAATAGTCCTCCTTCCCTTGAATAAAGTCTTCCTTACTGAGCTTTAACAAGTATCATTGACTACGTACTTTTTCCTTTAACAGAGTAAGGGGCGACACTTCTCAGGTTTAAATCCTGAAACAGTGGAGAGCTGCTTTTTCATTTTGAACTTCATCTGAATTTCATTTTCATTTCATTTCACTGAGCACTGTTAGCAGCATATGATGCACCAGGAAAACTTAGGTGCCCAGCTCTCATCTTTTAAGAATCCTTAAAGAAATCCTATGGTAAATCCTTTTGGAAAGCAAAGGGTCAGCCCCAAACACACCAATTTTGTAAACTCATTATATTATATTACTACTGCCTCCAGATTAATGGCAGATGTGGTCATAGAACTGGCTTTAGTGGAGTATTAAAGGGTGGTGTCTTTCAGTTGCTCCCTTCAAATAAACTGTTATTCCTCTGCTACACAGGAGGGGGCGCCCTTTAACTGATTATAATTTTTTTTCTATGAGTAGTTGCTGAGTGGGTGTGTTCAAAAGCATAAGAGAAGAAACAGCGAAAGTAAAAAAATTTACAACACGACGAAGTAAAGTTTTAAAACTCCATGAAGCTCAGAAAAGAATAAAAGCAGTGACAGAAAACCAGTCAATTCGGTTTCACGAATCGTTGCTAAAAGGCAGCAGCTGTTTTAGTGGTCTGACCTGCCAACATTTATTAGCTCCAAATCCATTACAGTTTCATTTGTTACACATAACTATTTTTAGTTGGGGTTTGGTCCTTTTCACTTCCACATTTCCCGAATTCGTAAGTGGGTGCCCGCGGCACTGCGGAGGCTAGGGAGTGTGGATATCAGTTTACACCAGCCTCAGTAAATAATCCGTCAGAGATCCACCCATCGCCTTTCCCCTTCCCTCCTCTCTGAAGTCCTCTGGAGGCTCCAGTCCCCGGGCGGTGCTGCTCGGTGCTGCAGCGCCCGCGTCTCCAAACTTCGTTTGCTTCAACTTGCTCTCTCCCCATTCAGAGCCATGCTTCGTGTGATTGTGGAATCTGCCAGCAATATTCCTAAAACGAAATTTGGGAAACCGGATCCTATTGTTTCTGTTATTTTTAAGGGTAAGGAAAAGTTTTCTTCTTTTTCTCAAGTCCTGTTTGGGAATGTTAGTTTTCTGGAGTCACGTTCTTTCAAAGCCTACGTTTAGGCGACTGATAAAGCCCAGTCTGTGCGGCTTTAACGGGAGTTGGTTACCTATGCTAGTCAGGCGAGAGGACCGATTTTTGTGGAAGGTATTTGATTTTCCCCAAGTCTTTGAGACTCCCTGAGTGACCAGTTATTTTAATTCTAAAAAGGTGATTTTTGTAAACCCTTGGAGGAAAAAAATGTATTTGTTAATCCCCAAATTTCAGGTGTCAAAAAGGTCTGTGTTGGTTCAAAGTAAGAGTAATGTGCATTTTTTTACTCTGTGCTGGTGAGAAATGGGCAAAGGAGGAAAAAGTGCAATTAAATTGTCTGAGGTACCGTTACTCCATGCTGTCCCTGGCCTTCTGAGAGGTGGAGTGAAGTTGTTATTTTGGATTCGGTTTTGTTGTTGTTGTTGTTGTTACTTTGTGCCTCTTTGTTCTTCATCTCTCCAAAGCTGGGGTTTTTAAAATATGTTTAGTAAAAGCAAGCCCACAGTTTGGGGATCTACTGGTAGTTTGGTCTCACTGAATGGCCTTGGGCCAATGACCTCATGTCTCTGGATGTCAGTTTCCTTTCTGTAAAATGGGTTAGGAGGTTTTAGACTAGATCATCTTTAAAAGGCCCATGATCATTCTGGTGGGTTAGAATTCTATGGCAGTGAATTGCGCTGGAGTGGCACAGGAATGGTTGGTGCGGTGGTACTCTCCCAGGCTTGTAAAATAGGTTCCAGTTTGGGCTGGATCGATGTGTCTAAATCTAAGTTTAGGAGCCTTATCATTTGCTGTTTGCCCAAGATCGTTGGTAAGCTTTTCAGCTCACTTCTTGGCAGAAGGGGAGAGAGTGAGAGGGAAGGGTGGAGAGAGTGGGAGCCTTGATGGGCCCTGGTTTCCTGGCAACACCTGGGCCAATTTCTCTCTTCCTCCAGGAACCTGATGACTTCTCCCTTCCAGTTTCTGGGCAATCTGTGCCTTTCTCCTTTCCTTTGTCTATTTTATCTCACTAGTTTTCTTCTCAAATCTCTTCTTAGGATGAGCAACAAAATGAAAGAAATGAAACCCAAACCTGCTTAATGGTTGTTCAGTTATCAAAAGAAAAAAATGAAGGGCAAAAGTTGTATTCTTAAAGGACAAGGTATTTGGAGAATTTGGTTAGTAAATATCATGTGGTCATGTTATGTCAGAGTTCATTGACATGCATTAGGTTAAAATTTTTTCCTTGAAGCTGAGACATAATAGGGACATAACATGAAAAGTTTGATCCTTTACCATTGACATGTAAGGACATGTGAACACATATTGGATTCAACCTGGTGATGTCATTATTTAAGGCAAGTTATATGGATTATAAAGGAATTAGAGTATAACAATATACTAACGTTTCACTTGTAATTTGTCTAGGGTATATATTGCATTGGTTAAAAGTGTGAAATGACTAAAAACATGTCTAAGGCTATAAACATTCAATTGAAAGTAGAAAACTTCATTAAAATTGGGCAAATATAGGCTCTCCGAACAATGACATGTACCACATTATTTAACTCTAGTCTCTTTTCCAGTCTCCTTCGGTTGTACAAACCGAGTGGTAAAGTCATTCATTCATCCGTTCATCTGGCGAGCACCCTGGCAGAAGAAACAACTGTGAACCCAGAGCGGGAACATCTGGACTATAGCTGGTGTAAACTAAATATCTGATAACCTAATTTTGACTGCCTAGGTCTCATTTCTCAGCTGTGGAACAGCAGGAACTGATCTCATAGAGGTTCCTTCTGGCTTTAAGATTCTATCATTTTACGGGGCTGTATTGAATACTTGCTCTCAGCAAGCTATGCAAGGCACGCCTTAAGTGTTAGAGCAGATACAGCAATGCATGACATTTTTCTTTTCTATCTATTCCAATTTTTTAAAACTCTGGTGATGACTAACCTTTTCCGGGTGTCTCCCAATTGTGAGCCCTGTGTAAAATTAGCTAATATTAAGTTCTTCTGGGCTTTAAGTCCTCTTGAACCCCAAGAGGTAATTTCTATAATATAACAACAATCATAGATTGCGATGGCTTTTTTAAAAAGCATATACACATGACATGTATGTAATATGTATGCATATATACATGCATATATATCACAATAACCTGTATATACTTGTCATTTTAAACCTAAAATGTACGAACAACAAGAAAACTTAAAATCTGGAAGGGATTCTACAACTATAGAGTGAAAATTCTCATCACTTCTCTCCCATTCTTTTTCTCTCCCCATGCTTACTACCCGAGAGTAACCACTATGAACAGTTTGCTTTGAATCGTTCCTGACTTTCTGGTGCAGACCTGTGAGTGGTTCCAACCAGTCCCTGTTACTTCACTGCTGCAATGGGTGACATCCTTATAGTACATGCTTTTGTGAGTCTTTCCGAAATCAGATTCCCTGGTCTTTTTGTGCTTTTCCCCCCTTGTCTTTTCTTTAAAAGATGGGCTTGCTGAATATTGCCATTGAGTTCTATTTTCCTTTTGCTCATCTCTTGCTTCTGTGTCAAAACTCTTGAAAAGATTGAGAGGAAATTTTCTTGCACATGTTTATGAAGTTGTACTTTTACAATGCGGCAGCATTGCATTCTATGACACATCCAACTCTTAGGAAGTGCCTTGTTGCAACTATGGCAGTTTTCTCATTCCATCCTTACGGTATTATCCATTTAATCAGGTGGCATTCTCTTTCACTTCTGGTCTTAAGCCGATCTTTGCCTTGCGGAATGGCTACTGCTGTTGTCCAGATGGTCATCAAATAATTGTCACATTATTACTTATTTTTTCAGTATCTCTTATTTCATTTGGACATGTTTTTGGAGCGAAATCCTAGATATTTCTAGGACTCCCTGCTCTGACCAATGAGCTTGTGAACTTTGTAGTCTTGAACAAAACAATGCACCTCTCTGAGAACCTTATTTATCTTCTTTTGAAAAATGGAGCTATGATGAGAGTCCAAAATGAGTCACCCCAAGGTCTGCCTCGGTGCTATGCAGATTACTTTGAGCTAAAGGCAACTTTAGCCACAGGCCCAAGAGAAACTTCTGCCCCCATCCTTCCACCTCAACTACCTGGAAGAATTTGAATTAGGGGCCTTGCCCATAATAAACTGTTACCAGAGATAACTGCTTTTGACCTATATGGCAGGCAGACTTGTTTTTATTACAGGTCTGCCCTCATCATCCCACAGTGACCCTTGGAAGCCCCCAAAGTGTGTTACCTCATCCCTGGCTCAAGATGTCTCACACCTCACTCCCCCTTTCTGTCTCCGAACTTCTGCCTGTGGGGTCTCTGACTCTCACATGTATGAAGACTTCCCATCCATATATGTGTATTACATTTGATTATTTTCTCTTGCTAATCTGTCTCATCTCTATTTGATTATTAGACCAGCCAGGAGGACCTTGGGGGCAGAGGAAATTTTGTCCCTCCCCCACATCTGAAAGGGAGTCGATCTGTAGAGATCCCCAAAGGCTGTGATTTATGCAATAAATACTTTTCTGATTATTCTTAGCAAAATCTACTTTACAACTTGAAAAGTTGAATTTTAAAAAATAACATTTTAAATAAGCAGAGATCTGTCCGATTTCCTTCAAGAATGGTGAAGTGATGAGGGGAGAAAGATCCAGGGGGTCTCACTCACCATCATCTATGAAGGCACCTGGTGAGTGGCCCACAGGGCACCTTACTTTACCCAGGGTGCACCAAAGGGCTGACTAGTCAAGAGGATTCCTGCTGGCTCAAACTGACCACCCTGACTAGTCAAGAAGATTCCCGCTGGCTCAAACTGACAGCCACGCCCTGTTGGTACTCTCATGGAACCACCATACTGTATAGGCATATCTCATTTTACGGTGCTCCGTTTCATTGTGCTTTACATATCTTACTTTTCTTTTACAAATTGAAGGCAAGACCCTCCACCAGCAGCAAGATTATGACTCTCTTTCTTATGATACTTATGGTCTGGAACCAAACCCCAGATATGCATGTATTAACCAAGCACTCCAAGAGGCAAAAGTGTTTAATCTACTGAGTCATTCCCATCACTTCCGGGAGAACAGGGCTTAGAGACTCACCACCTGGGGAAAGTGGCCCCACCCTACTGAAGCATGGGAACTCTCAAAGGCACATTTCTCAAAGGCACATTTTACAGGCTCTCAGTCGTTTGTAAAACCACAGCTGCCTTTCAAAAGTCAACCAGCGTGGCTTGTTTTTTTCTTCCCCTCCTCCACAACATGTCTTCTGTACATGCCCTTAAGGCTAGTCCAAGGGTGCTGGTGCTTGTCTGGTTTGGGTTTACTAGTGATTTACTCCAGAGGCGTGGGACTTTTATATCCTCTGTAACACCTAGCACATCACCCATGTTGGGTATACCTTTAATTTATATTTAGTTTAGTTAATTTTTGTTGTCAGGGTAACATTTGTTTATAACATTATAACACTTCCTGGTGTACAGCATTATAATTTGAGATCTGTATATGCTATATCATGCTTACCGCCACAAAAGTCTAGTTTCTGTCCTTTTCCGTACAATTGTTGAATATACACTTTAAATGTTGACCATAGAAGAAAGAAGCTGACGAGATTTGAGACATCTTAGTGCATAAAGTCACTAATTCTTGGTTCTGAACGGGACCATCAGAAATCAGCCAACCTCCCTTCTTCCAGGAAGAATTACACTTAATATTCTCTCAGGTACTTTGTGGATGAGGCTTGGCCAAGGGCCACTTCACACATTCCTGAGCACTGAATGTAAATATCTAGTATGTGCTACTCAGGGGCAAGTCTGTGTCGTAGAACTGTTTGCATGCTTGATCTTTGCAAGGAAGCTGCCAGTTTTTATGTTGAAAATTCATGCACGAAATGTTCAGTGGTCCATGCTGATATGCCATGACAAGGCAATGGTTACCTTACCCACTGTGTAATAGTTTCTATTGAACAGCTGTTTTGGTGAGTAGGGGTGTGTTTTGAGTGGGTCTGAGCAGTTTTCAGTCAGAAATAACTGCTTGGGCCCTGGCTGGGTGGCTCAGTTGGTTGGAGCATCATCTCATGCACCAAAAGGATGTGGGCTCTATCCTTGGTCAGGGCACATACCTAGGTTGCAGGTTCAATCCCAGATGGGGCGCATGTGGGAGGCAGCTGATCAATGATGTTTCTCTCTTACCTCAATGTTTCCTGTTGAGGCCAACAGAAAGAGTGTTAGGAAGAAGTGAAAGATGTTTATTGAGCTCAAAGATATGCTCGCGTAGGCAAGCAGATGTTGCAAGCAGATAGCCATCTGACTGTTACTAAGGAAGAAAATTTTTTGCCCCTGAGTTCATTCCGAACCCACCAATGATTTGCCTCATTTGTTTGCCCGCGCGATTTCGAAGCCACCAATGATGGGTGACCCCTTT
>PVKM010007203.1:0-42064 GCA_004027735.1 Carollia perspicillata | reverse complement strand
AAATAAAAAAAAAAATCAGAGATAAATGATCAAAATGCTGAGAGTGACTTCTCCAATCAAGCGATGATCCCTTGCCCAGTTTCTAAACCTGAGCCAGTTCCCAGACCCTAAATTCCTGAGGGAGGACTTCATGGCATCATCAAAAGTACATGCAGTAATGATTCTCTGTCCATTCCCAAAGAGACTTCTGGCTCACTTATGTGGATAGCTGTTCACCAAGGAAGAGAAATACCCAGATATTTTGCTGGCTATGAACCTAGACCCAAAGCATTGTTTATGACCCTGTAGTGTGAAGGAGTCTAAGGGCAGGAATGAAGTTCTGGCTCAGATATCAGCTCAAAACGGGTGCACTGGATCCACTAACCAACTCAGTTATCACTTTCCTGGTCCCAGAATTTGTACTTGGAATAGACATTTATTGGTGTTTTGTAGAGCCCCCACATTCGTTCCTTGGTCCATAGGATTAGACTCATCATACTATGGAAACCCAGGTGGAAGCCTCTGAAACTGCCTTTCCTACTAGACAGTAAAGTAAATAAAAGTATTATATAGCAGGGTGAATGGAAAAGATTAGTGCCACCATTGAAGACCTGAAGGGCAAGTGGTGATGGTCCCCATCATACCTTTATTTGGTTCAGCACCTGGCCCTTGTGAATACCAGACTGATCCCGGATCCTACATTGGACTACTGCAGACTCTACTAAGAAGAAGAAATTGCAGAGGTATACCAAATGTAGCCTCTTTGCTAGATCAGATTACCGGGATTTAAGAATGTGGTATGCAGCCTTTAATCTGGTACGTGTGCTCTTTTATCCCTATCAGGAAGATGCAGCTTGCACTCCTGTGGACTGGAGAACAATGTACATTTGCGATGTGTCCCCAGGGCCATGTCGGCCCTCTAGTCCTATGTTAAAATACCATCCAAAGGGATCTGGTCTGTCAGAACATGGTGCAGAGAGTCACATTAGTTTACTAACTGTATGAGTAACATTATGTTAATCAAAGCAAATAAATTAGAAGTGGCAAGTATGCTGGAAACCTTAAAATAACACATGAGTTCCAGAAGGTGGTACATAAACACTCTGAAGATTTAGGGTCTACCATGCCAGAAAAGGTTTTAGGGGTCCAAATGTCTGGGGAATGTCAGGACCTTTCCTTCAAAACAAATGGACAATTATTACATTTTGCATATCTCACAATTCTTGGTAGTTGCCTTTCAGTTCTGGAGGTAACATATTCCACGCTTATGAATCCTGCTCCAAACATTAACCAAGTTACACAGAAGATGTCCAGATATGAGACTCTGCAGCAGGTCCAGGGTGTAGCACAACCAGCCCTTTCTTGGGCCACATGACCTGGAAGGCTATGTGGTATTAGGATGATAAGTGGTAGGAAAAGATGCTGTGTAGAGCTTATGGCAAATCACAATAGGAGAATCACAACAGTAAATTCATGAGTTCCAAAGAAAGGCTCTCTGTTCTGCATCAGAAAATTTCATACTATTTGAAAAATTGTTTCCAGCATTTTATTGAGCTCGATACCAACCCTAGGATACCCTATAACCTAGTGGACACAAGTGTCCATCATGATTTGACCAAAAAAACAATGCATTATAAGACGGAAGTACTACATTTTTGGTTAGAAGTGGGAGGCCCAGAAGGCATACTCAGGCTCCTTGAGTCGCTGGACCATATTCCCCTGAATCCACCACTGTTAATTGGTGCCATTCTCTTGGCTCACATGGAAGGCTAATGAGGTTACTGTTGTGATTAGCTGATCAAGAAGAAAAAGGACATGTGTGGTTCATTGCTCAATGTACAAGTGCATGCTAAAAGTAGACTGTTGCTACACTAACGCCCCATTCAGCGGGTGCTCTGAAAGCCCACAGAAATAGGAAGTCCTCCTAAAGGACATGGTTTAGGTGGTATGCATGGTCATCGACTTCATGTGAAACAAGAGGCCCTAAGTTAGAACATATGGGCTCATGAACAGCAGCAAAATGCTCGAATGTCTGGTTAAGATCCTGGAAGGAAAAAAGATTAGCGAGGTGGCTCAAGAACTTTCAGGGAAAAAGGCATTTATAAGGATGCATGGTCACAGAGTGTGAAGACCTTCATATCACATGTTGATACTCACCCGAGAACATCCACTATGGAAGATGTACTAAATGACCAGATAGATGGTATCGCAAGCAAGTGGACAACAGCTAGCCTTTGTTGCTGGCCACCCAAGTGCTGGCACAGTGGATACATCAACAGAATAGTAATGGTACCAGGGATGGGAACTATGCATGGGCCCAGCACTGGATCTGACTAATCAAGTCTGATTAGCGTCTACTACTGCCAAATGTTAAATCTGTAAGCAACAAAGACCAATGCTAAGATCAGTCTAAGACATTAGCTCAGAGATGACACCTGACAGGATGGGTCATTGTCCTCCACAATGCAGTATTAGCATTTTACGATGCCATGCACCAAAAATGTAGAATTCATAGGCTGAAAACCGAGGGTAGAAGTAGGAGTGGACTTTTATTTTTAACGTCAATACCAGTGACTCACTCGGGAATTTGTCCCCATGTCTCTGCAAGTCTTAAGGTCCTGGTTTACACAGGGGAACACTTCCATCAGGGTACATAGTAAGAGTCCCATTAAATTCTAAGCTATGACTGCTACCTGGTCACTTCAAACTCCCTGTGCCAAGAGAACAGCAAGGTAAAGAAAGGCATCACTATCTTGGTAGGGGTAATTGACCCTGATCACTAGGAGAAGGTAGGGCTGCTTGCTATTACATAATGAGGGCAGGGAAAATACATTTAGCACTGCTTTTGGTACTCTCCTGATCAATGTACTTGGTAAAAGGACACGTGCATCAGACACATCTGAGAAGGGTAAAGTGATCAAGTACCTTTGGGATCTGCCAAAGGAAATGAAAACACTGACTCAAAAAGATATCTGCACCCCTATGTTCATTGCAGCATTATTTAATACAGTAGCCAAGTCATGGAAACAACCTAAGTGTCCATCAGTGAATGACTAGATAGACTGTCGTATTTCTCTATACACAGTGGAATATTACTCAGTCATAAAAGGAGGGATTTCTGCCATTCGTGGCAACATGGATGGACCTTGAAAGCATTATGCTAAGTGCAATGGGGTAGAGAAAGACAAATACTGTATGATCTCACCTATATGTTGAATTTAAAAAACAACAAACAAAATAAAGCAAAAGAAACTCATAGAAAATGAGATCAGATTTCTGGTTATGAGAAGAGGGTAGGGTGGGGGGAGGAGGAATTGGAGGAAGATGGTAAAAACATACAAATTTCCAGTCTTAAGGTAAATATATACTACGAATCTAATGTACAACAAGACAACTATAGTTACCACTATATATGAAAGTTAAGAGAGGAAATCCTAAGAATTCTCATCACAAGGAGAAAATGTTTTTCCATTTTAAAAACTGCATTTATATGAAATGATGGATATTAACTAAACATATTGTGGTGAACATTTCATAATATATATGGGTCAAAGCCTATGATACACATCTGAAACTCACAAGGTGATGTCAATTATATCCCAATAAAACTGGGAAAAAATGAAAATTACATCAGCATTCATATGCTCAAAGTGTATACACAAATAGCAATGATGAGAAGGAATAAATTTATACCAGGAATGATAATAAATTCTCTTTGCACATTTTCCTGCAAAAAGAAGCGTCAAGGGGAAAAAGACAGGGATCTGTTTTCAGTCACTCTCCCTCCACCCCCTCTGATAACCAATGGCCCATAGGCATAATAATTGGGGAGGGGAATCTGGAATGGGTAACAGTGAAGGGAGATGACGAGTATGAATGTGGCCATGAGGCCAGCTATAGCCGTGGGCTGCAGGAATCTCACTAAGCTTCCTCCTGTCAGTTTCCTCGGGAGGTAAAAAAACAAAACTAAAACCCCGGAGGAGCTACTCCCAGGAGTGGTGAACTACTGTTTGAAGCAGGAGACTCTGCGTGGGGAAAGAAGTCGATCATGGTGGATACGGGGTATGCTGCCCAGATTTCCCTTCAGGATGAAGACACTCCTTCCCCAACTGCTGGGAGTGCAGCCTCCTGATGACTCACCGCTGCATTCAATCAGTGCTGTTTCTGCCAGAGGTAATCACCTTGCCCCAGGCCACACCCCCTCACTGAGGGCAACTTCCACCCAATGATGGGACAATGCAGGGCCATGGAGGCCTGGCTTCTCCCGACTGGATTTGGGACAGTGCGAGGGGTCATGCCAAACTCAGAGCACTAACTAGATTACAGAGGCCTCTGCTGCAACCTATTTCACATCTCCCTCTGCTGCCTTTACTCCCTTACAGGTGTTGTACTGGAGAGCAATTCCCAATATGCCACCTGCGTGCAGATCTGTGTCTCAGGTCTGCCTCTGAAGGACCCGGTCTGCAAAACATGGGACTATTTATTTATTTATTTATTTAAATATGTTTATTGGTTTTAGAGAGAGAAGATGGGAGAAAGGAAGAAACACTGATGTGAGAGAGAAACATCAACTGGTTGCCTCCCGTATGAGCCCTGACTGGGGACTCAATGCGCAATTTAGGAATGAGCCCCAACTGGGAATCAAACCCCCAAACCTTTGGTGCATGGGATGATGCTCCCTAGGGAAAAACACGGGGCTCCTTAGAGTGAAAATGTGAAGTAGAATTCACAAACATAGATAGATTGTTCACTGAAACGAATTGACCAGCCGTTCACTTCTCCCCATTGACTTGACTGGCTACCGTTCTGGGAGGACCCGCCCTGGCCCTAAACTCCTCTATGAGAATGCTGTGGTAAGTTGCCGAAGAGAGTTGAAGGACCAGTATTACACTCCATACCATTAACTGTTTTGCTTTCATTTTGTGTGAGTGAGACGACATATTTTGATGCTAAGAAATGTTGCATTCTCTCCGCATATTAAGTGTAGTAAAGGGAGCTGGTTTGATCAATATGTTTTCTACAAACATGCATATCATTATATGCGGTGAATTAAATTTACCACGTCCATAAAAGGCAATTGTAGCACATCTTGCATATCTAGCTGTCTGTGAACATAAAAATATATCGAACCGCAAGTGGTTCAACACAACAAAAGAGTGCTGTCCTGTGTAACAGTCAGCTAGGCAAAGGCAGAGAGCACTAATCTGACTTGCGTCCTGCTTCACCATCCTGTGCCTGGCAGAATTCCCACGGGAGGTCGTGTGTGCTTTGCTAGAGCAAGGACCGCGGGATGGAGTTCACGAATTTCCTTCAGTGGAAACGTGTGTGAGTCAGATTTTCTTCCTTGGGTTCCCTTCACATTTGAGTATAAAACTTGCATATAAAATTCTAGTTAGATGTGGGCAGAGCCTGGAAGAAAACAAAGAGGACAAAAAGTATCGCGAGGATTCCTTCTTTGCCTGTAACCAACCAGGTTGCATCACTCCATTTCTGACATGATTCTCAAATGTGATACAGAGAAGATAGAAGACTGTTCATCATTCTTACGTCTTAGAGCAAGGCTAGCCTTTTATTTGAATAGAAAGCCATTTACAGGATATTTCATCTTTTTTAAAGGTTTTACTTCCAACTATAAAAATTATATATGTCCATGGTGAAGACAATTAGGAAAATACAATGCAGTCACTAAATGCATTTTATGATCTTTGAATTATGTTGGAAAATGCTTGTGTTATAATATTAACTGAAAACTAGGGGACAGAAAATTGTATTATTAAACATACAGTATATACTGTACTATAATTTACTTGACCATTTCCCTTTTGTGAAATATATATGTGCATCCTAATCATTCATTGATTAAAATACTGTGAGGAACATTTTTGTGCATAGCATCCCCCGTATTTGGGATTATGTTTGAAGGATGCAGTACACCACTGGGTCAGAGGTATGGGCATTTTAGTGTTTCAGCATCTTGACAATTGTCTTGTACATTGTTCCTGGTAAGGTGTGAAAGTACTCATTCCGTTTTATATGTGGAACTAAGCGTCTGCAGGAAAAAAATATATGTGATGGTTGCTTTGTTGTTTGTTATTGATCCAAATATTTTTGAAATAAGTAGCAAACTGATACTCAAGAGATGACATTTCAAAGCTCTACCTTTCTTTTTCAAAAACTGAGATACAGTTGACATATAATGCTGTGTAGGTCTAAGGTGCACAATGTGCTGATCTGATACACTCATTTACTGCAATATGATTACCACACTGGCGTTAGCTAAAACCTCTGTCAGGTCACACACATAATCGCCATTTCTTTTACATGGTGACAACAGTTGAGATCTGGTTATTTAGCAACTTTCAAATTTGTAATACAGTATTGTTGACTGTAATCACCATACTGTGCATTAGATCTCCAGGACTTAAGTATCTACCTGTTGCAAGTTTGTATATTTAAACAGCATGTCCCCAGTTCCCCCAACTGCCATAGTCCCTGGTGATCACCATTCTACTCTGTGTTTATCAGTTTGTTTGTCTTTTAGATCCCTCACACAAATGACACCATATAGTATTTGTCTTTCTCTAAGTTATTTCATTTAGCATAATGCCATCAAGGTCCATCCATGTTGTTGCAAAGGGCAGGTGTTCTTCTTTCTTGTGGCTGAATAGTATTCCTCTGCATATAAGTATACACCACATCTTCTTGACCCATTCACTGGTCAACAGACACTTGGGCTGTTTCCATGTCTCAATATTGTGAATAATTGTTCAATGAATATGGGCGTACAGCTATCACTTCAGTAACCAGTTTTTATTTATTTATTTACCTTCCTTGTATTTATTTATGTATTGCTGTTAGTTACTGCTTTCCTGCCTTTTCCCCCTTTGCTTTGCTCTCCCCTACCCCATCCCCTACCACTTCTACCGTCAGTCCCCACACTGTCCGATCCCATGAGTCCTCTATTCCTGTTCCTTGGCTTGCCCCTTCCCCTTCTTTCCCCCGTTATCCTCCCGCCCCCTCCCCATCTGGTCGCTGTCGCTTCTTTGTTTCCATGTCTCTGGTTCTATTTTGCTCATTTGTTTGTTTTGTTGATTACGTTCCACTTATAGGTGAGATCATATGGTATTTGTCTTTTACCACCTGGCTTATTTCACTCAGCATAATGCTCCTTTTTATCATTAGAAATTGGTCTGTTTTAAACTATATATACTACATATTTTATACCAGTTTGAGAAGACAATGCTTTGTATTGTAAACTTGAAAATATGATCTCTTAAAAAGAATGAAATAGAATTAAAAAATTAAGCTGGCAAAAATGCAATCTGGTTACAAAATTCTCAATGATTTCTACCAACTACTTCTCCTTACTCTAATCAATAAAAACAAGTACCTTATTTCCAATGAAGGTATTATAATGGGAGTAGGGGAAAAAAGATAACAGGCAATGATAGGAAAGTGTACTTTTGAGTTGGTTCTTGAATATGTTGGGAAAAATGGAGGAGGCGATGAACCAAAAAGTAAAGTTCCTTCAGTACTGGCCGAGAGGATACAATTTTCTATATCTCTTTGGTATACCATACACTGGTGATAATTTCTTTTGTTCTGCAAAATATACTGCTCATTTCTAGATCTGAAGAGTTTGTCTCTTAGGGAGCTTGTATCAAGGGACCAAAGCAGATTGGCAAATAAGAATCCATACTTTTACCTCTACAGAAAGGTATTTGCAAGGTCTTCCTCAGTTATAAACTCTACTTGAACTACCAACCTCCAAACAGTGCGGTGCTTTACTCTGCCTTGGGTGTGCTTTCAGTAGATGATTGTGTTTAGGTGCATTCGGTTCACATTTCATACTGATTTGACAATTTCCACACTTAAATAATAAAATCTTGGAATGAAGTGCATCTAGAACTTCTAAATTCTACAGGCATGATTTGGGTGCAGCCTGCATTGTCTCATTGCACAGACACCCCGCAAACATTTTTTGATGAGCAATTGAATTAGCAGAGCTCTAGGTAAAACTGAACAATTGGTCACCTTTTTTGGCACCTATATAGATCCACAGACTTCTAATCACAGCTGATTTTCAGTTTTCATTCATTAATTTTTTTTGGTAAGTGACTACTTATACTTTATCATGCAAACTAGAATATTTCTGGGAGTGAAGGGAGGATGTTGTGAAATAAGTACCACAGACTACAGACAGGACCCATGGCTACCCAGGGCAAATGGGGCCGTATTGTCACCCTATTAGTAACGTACAGGCAGAATCATCACCAGAGTGGGCTACATAGATTGTGCGGCCCCCTGCCAACCAAAAATGCAGGGTTCCTTGTCCAAAATTACTAAGAATTTCAAGATGGTGATAGAGGAACATTGAACCAAGTGTGGGGTCTTTTGAGCGTGGGGTCCTGGATGACTTCTCAGGTCACATGTCCATGAAGCTCTCTCTGAATATATTATTACCAGTATTAAATATTGGGGTTCCAGAACTTTTCTCTCCCCACCAAGTAAATGTCAACATGATTTTTATCTTGTCTCATTATTTTTTTTTAATTTTAAAGAAAGCTACCATCATTTTGTAAATTCAAAGTCCATGGGTATAAAGTAAAATTTAGTGGTCTTGAGCTCTTAGCCTGTGATCCTAGCACTTGGACATGAGCCTTAGTGTGGAGGGCTAAAGCACAGTGAAATTCTAGGAAGTTCACATTAAAAAAATTGAAAGGTTTTAGTTCTTTTATGAAAAGATTGTTTTAAAATTCATTTTTAGAGAGATGGGAAGGGAGGGAGAAAAAGAGGGAGAACAACATTGATGCACAAGAGAAACATGGATTGGTTGCCTCTCTCACACACCCCCAACTGGGGACCTGGCCTGCAACTCAGGCATGTGCCCTGACTGGGAATCGAACCAGTGAGCCTTCAGTTTGAAGAAGTTTGCAAGCTGGGGCTCAGTCCACTGAGGCACATGGGCCCAGGAGAGGTCTTTTAGTTCTTTGCTGCGAATTAGCTAGTGTTAACATCACTGATATACTCTTTTCTTCTAATCATTTAAGCATCCCCTATGTATAGGCAAAAAGTACCAGTTTAAGAAAGAAGCATAAACATCTGGCCTGAAGACCTACTAGAAAAAAATGCACTAATAAATGTCATACAAACATCTGTTTTACAATGTTTTTAAAAAAAACATTTATTTTACAATGCATAGAAAATCACAATTAATACAGAGAGAAGGAGGGAGGATAGAAGGAATGAAATAAATCTAGGATTTACAAGAGGCAGCCATACCCCTGGCATTTTGATGCATTAGGTGGGTGACAAGTTGCCATTAGGTGCTACTGCTTAACCATAAGGAACTTGGAATGGCCACAGATATTAGGAGACACCGCCAGCAGCTGACTCCCTGTCTATAAAAAGAGTGGCTCCATATGAGGCCCATGAACTACAAAAAAAAAAAGAAAAAGAAAATTAATTTCTCTCTCTCCTGAAGGAAATCTATATTTGTAAACTGGCTTTAAAACAAACAAACATGAAGTCTAGACAGAATAATGACACCTGTGGTAGATTATCACTAATGACCATGGGTCATACCTTTTAGAATTGATATGGTTATTTCATACTAGATTATTTTTTACTGCACTACATGATGGAAGAGAAGCTTTATTCAGAGGTGCATAGATTATCACCCTCTGCAGTATGATTTGCATAATATTGGAAGGACTCATTACTACCTAAACTTCAATTTTTTAACTATTTGTCAAAGCCTGGAATTCCTCAATAAAACTGGCTTCTTTACAGTCATGTTCTAAGTTGAGTTGCAGGCCCTGAAGTATTGATATACTCCTTGAGAAAAAGGGGTGTCTTTGTCTTGTTTACTCTATTAGCCTGATTAGGTTCTAAGCTTTTATCCTAGAGTGCTATTGTAATTGATTCTCCCCTCTCCCTCTGGCTTCTCTCTCTCTCTCGATCCACATGGGTGGACACACAGACACAAGGTGCGGATAGAGCTTATGTACGTCCAGAGCCCAGTAAAAGAGAAAAGGGGGGATCCTGATCAGAGGAAGATGACCATTTGCCATCACTTCAGAAAGATTTGGGAGAAGAGGAGGAGGTTTGTCATCCCTCAGGCCCTCGGGAAGGTGGATCCTTCCTTGTCAGGCAGGAAGGAGAGCAGTTCCTTTACAGAGCCAAACAGATCAAGACCGGCTTCCCAGATCCTCCTTCTGAGAACCTTCTTCCTACGGAGCAGGCCACCTGGGCAAAGCCGGCAGCCCACCTGCAGCAGCCCACTGGAGTATACTGAAAGTTAGCCAGGGTTTTAGGAGCAGGGCAAAAAACAACTGTTCAAACTTTAAAAAAAAGTATTGCTAATAACCAGACACACTGATACTTCAAATGTTGCTCCGGTACCTACATTTGTGCCAACCGTCTTTGCATCTGTGGCCTGCAGATTTTAACCACTTTATGGAATAGCCTAACACCAAATCTGAAACCAAAACCAAATATGGTAATGAAGTGATATTTTGCTTAGAAGGCCGTGGGTTCCAGGAAGGGAAGCTTGTGGTAATTGCATTTGAGACCTGACTAGTGGCAAGTCCGTTCACTGCAATTTTCTGAGAGGAGCTCCCCGTAGAAGGTGGGACTGCACAGAGAAAATGAAGGAGAGAAGACTGTGCAGGACTGTGCCCTGGAGCGCCCAGACAAAGCCTGTGTAGATTTCTAAGCTGCTGAGGTTAGAAACAGCGCGGAAAGTTCTGTTTAACTGCTGTAGAGCACCTTGCACAGTTTCAGATCACTTAACCTCAATCATAAAGATCTGTTTATAAAACATACTCTTGCACAAGTCTTTTTTTTTTCTGGTATGTTTTTTAAAGTAAGATCCAACCTCTAATTCATCTGTTGCCTTGCATAGTCATAGGCTAACGGTTATCACATTTGGGAATATAATGAGAATAATCACTTTGCTCAGAAATAGACTAATGCTTAATTTTTTGACTCCTAGAACATTTTAGTATTCTTAAAGTAACTGCAAAGCTTGACTAAGTGGCTGGGGAACAGTTTGAGGAGCATCCTGAGAGAGTAGTAGAAGAACCAAACTTGGCATCCACCCCAACTCTGTGTTTTGGGACAAATCACTCGACTCTCTGAGCCTCAGGTTTACTCTTTAACTATAAAATGCAGAGAATAACGTCTGCTCTGCCTGTCTCACAGGGTATTATGAAGACCAAGTGGAATGATGTAGGTGAAAGGACTTCAACAATGCTTTACACGTGTGAGCATTTTTCTGTTTGTCGATGAGGAGGACGCCAGCTAAAGGATACGGTTAAACCTTGCACTGTAGTGATGACTGTGCATTCCAATCCTTTTGAATAGTGAGAAATTTTAACTTCAATTCTTGTACTTTAACACAAAAGTGAAATAAAACTGAAGTGATGTTAAGTATTTTGAAAGAGGAATTCACCACAATAAAGCTCAAGGATCTTGTGTTATTATTTATTTCTTTTTTTTCAGTGCCTAGGTAATCTGCCATGTTATGGCTACTTAATAAATATTCAAGGAGTAGGATGTTCAGAATTTGAGCATCACTTAAAAATACACTCATTTTATAGAGTTAAAACTGAAATGCAAATATAATTTTAAATTGGAATTATTTTTACATATTGATATATTGATGGCAGTGAGTAGAGTGGCCAGTTTAGAGAACAAGAAAAAAAATTTGACAGAAGTTTCCATATAACAAGTTTTATGTATAATAAATGTTCAAGGAAACTTTATCCAACCAGAAACTTGTATTTGTCAGCAAGGAGGTATTGTTTTGGGGTGCCTACTACATTCCATATAACACAGTAGGTTTTTTTGTCTATATTGTCAGAGGCATTTGTAGTTTAAAAATATATGTGATCCTATAACTAAAAAGTGAACATACATTCTTAGTGTATTGGGTAAAGGCACTAACTCTTCACTTAAAACAAATCTTCCTATTGGATTTTTAGAGCAAGAACAGAAACTGTCTGTTTTGATTTAAATTTATCCCAGAGCAGTTTCCATGAGTTAACATAGCCACAGCCTAATTGTAAACCTAAGAACAAATAAAGGAATACCCAAGTGGCTTTAGACAATTGAACCACTGCTTGGTTTCCAGTGGGTGCATCCTTCTCCCCAGTCCTGCATTATAATTAAAAGGTTGCAATGGAAAGAAACCTGGGACAGTTGCAGAGGGAGAGAAGGCTAAAATAATGAGAGGAAAACCGCAGAGCGATCTGTTTAATAGCCTCAGAGCCTTTGCTCACATCGGAGTGGCAAACAGGGCACTGTGGTAGAACTCTCCTGTCCTCTGGTTGGCCAGCTCTGCCCCCACACTTCTCACTGTGCCAGGACCACTTAGCTGCTTTTCACTGCCCTCGCACACATTAAGCTGACAAGGGACGGAGGAAGCTCGCCATGGCAGCATAAGAAAAACAGGAGCGTGATGAGAAATTGGGTCAGACTGGTCAGGGGATAAGGATAAATCTTGATTGGACCTATATGGGGTAAGACAGATATGTATCATAAAATCCAGATATTTTAGTTTTTACTTCTATGTGTAATAATCAATGTCCTTAATTCCTCTCCCCAGAGTTTCAGGCCGTAATAATTTTACTAAATCTCCTAATTGGACTCAAAGGCTTACTACAATAGCCAGGGTATTTGAATTAATAGAAACAAAATAAAATAATTCTAAAAAAGGTAGTTGAACAGATTTTAGGATCTTATTGAGGAATGTTGACAGGTCCAAAGGGCAGAGTTCTTGGTACTTACTCATGGAAGATACATAAGTTCAAGGTTGGAGCGAACTGGCGCCAACCGTGAGTGCTCTACCACAGTGCTTTTCCAACGCAGCATGCCTGTGAATCATCTTGATAGAAGGTAGGCTGTGATTCAGCAGGCTTGGTCTGTCTGCATTTTCAATAAGCTCCCAGGGGAAACCAATGTTGCTGGTTTGCAGGTGTGCTTTGAGTAGCATGTATATACAGAATGGGTGAAAAGATTTCAAATTGGATATAATGGAAAACTGAAAGTTTTGAGGGACAGGAGAAATAAGAACATGTAGATATAGTAGTGGTGAAAACAACAATAATAATATAAATGCTTTTTGAATTTTTACATCAGTTATCTCCTATTCTTACTCTGGTCAGTTACAGCAGGTATCCCCAGCCTCCGGGCCACAGAACGGTGGGGGTCCTGGCCTGTCAGGAACCGGACCTCACAGCAGGAGCTGAGCTTGAATGTAATGCACTTGAATCATCCCCAAACCATCCTCCCAACCCCACTCCATGGAAAAAGTGTCTTCCATGAGGCTGGTCCCTGGTGCCAAAAAGACTGGGGACCGCTGAGTTACAGAAGCAACCGCAAAGGAGTCAAGGATATCACAATAAAACCAACTGGGCTGAAGAGGAAGATAAGGCCTTTATTAAGACAAAATAAGACAGAGAGGACCTATAAAGTAATGAAGACACAATGCTCAGTGGCACGCCTCAGGGTTTGCTCTGGAATCCCATATCAATATTAAAGTATTGATGACACGGGGCTGCCTTGATGGTCTGGAATGGCTTTGAAGCAATCAAGGAGACCTCCACCTGAGCTTGCAACGTCTTTCTTTGCATTCATATAAATCCCGGTCACACGTGAGCTTCATAAAGAAAAATGCCGAGGCTGCGCTCTTCTCTTTCGGTTGTTGGCCTGTGTTACCTGTCCCTCCCCCACCACTGCCACTGCAGTATGTTCGCTGCTGGTTGCAATTACCCCGTAAAACAGTCTGAGTTCACATTAGAAACCTGAGACGGTAAAAATATCACAAAATGTATGCTAATCACCTGAAAATTAAGCCCTGGGAATATGAGGCCCTTGCCTTACAAGGCGGAACACTTTGAGGTCTGTAGATAGTATAAGAAATGTGTAGAAATTTGAATATAAAAATAAGGAAACCTCTCCTAGGACTAGTGTGGTGATGAGAACTTGGCAGCCTCTTAGAAGGCTAAGAGGGTGGAGCTGGCCACATTACTTTATTATGAAGTCGAGGAAAGTGCTGGTAGTAGGGCCGTCTTAGGACAAATGGCCTGCCCTGCCCATGCTACTGAGAGGTCAGTGTCCTTAGGGAACAGAATCTAGATGCAGGTACGATATGCTCCCTGCCTGTGCTTAATTTGCTATTGCCAACAGATGAATTTTCAATATGTGTTTGTTTGTACGTTTGCTCAACTCACAAGTGCTTTGTGCTGGAAAATAGAAACTCTAAGTAGAAAAACTTTCAAAATTAGGAAAGAAAAAATATATTCAGATCCCACTAGTCTGCTGTATGCAAACAAACTTTTAAAGTTAGCTAAAGCACACATGTTCTGCTCCTCTTAAAACATTGTCTGTGTCAGATGCATAAAACTCTCAGATAAAGAGGTATGCAGGGCACCGAGAAGTATATTTATCTTTTTATTTGTGCTGAACAATTAGAAATAGCTTTTACTAATTTTTATCACAAAATAATGCATTATTACTATAGAAACTGCAAAATACCAAGAAAACAAGTAGAGAAAGTAATGACCCATAGTTTCACAAATCAGTTAACATTTTGACGGATGTTTTTCCAGTCTCTTTTCTATGCATATTTTATTTGCTATTTTATGTAGTTGTCAATGTCCATATTAATTTGAGTTCTGCATTTAAGTGTTATCATTATACCACTTTTTAACGTAACAGATGAAGTCTTCTGGGGGCATTTCTCATGTTGAAATTATCAAGCATTTCACTCTTGGAATGTTAGAAGATTCGAATAAATTGGTAGTTCTATAAAGCAGGATGCACGGCCCAGGAAACTGCTTTTTCTTTAGTGTTAGGACTTTGCAAAGACTGTTTGAAACCTTTGTAACCTTCATCTGTACTTTCAACAGAACTTTAAAGTTAGACTGTATTGTGATGAAGTAAGATTACTTTTTTCTTGCTAAATATCTGAATTTGTGTAGGAATCCATCTATAAAACTCTAGTTGTCAATGTAAGAAACATTCAAACCTGAAGAGAATTTTTGGTGAGTTTATTTAAGCCAAACTGACAACAATTGCCAGGAAGCAATATCTCAATGAATTGCGAAATGCTCTAGAGAATGAGAGTTTAGCACCTTATTTTATACCTTAGAATCAAAGGAGGAGCCATAAGGGGGTTACATGGAGTCCCTGGGTGATAGATTAGGGAGGCAGGAGGAAGCAAAGCAGGGAAACCTCTGGGATAGGATAAAAGGTGAAACCATAGACACATACTTCTTTTACATAGGTGGGTAAGGGATAGTTAACAGTCAACAATTAACATGATAACAATGGTGATGAGGGAATTTGTGGTCTAGCTTGTGCCCAGGGGTTTGGGAACAAGGGAATTTACCTTGACATTCCAAAGGTATGTTATCATAGATGCAAAAAAGACAATAGACAGCCTTGATTAAGGCAAAGGTTGACCTTTGTTAGGGAAAAATACTGGTCTAGCACACAACTACCTGCCATGAACAGCTATAGTTAATGTTTTACTTTCAGAGCATCATATGTAGTTACTTTAGGTCTCTGAGTTTGTAAGCCTGCCTAGAATGCCTCCCCCAAGTTTGTCAGGTTAATGTGTGGCCCCTTTTCTTCCACACAGTTAATTAAGCAGGGGTCCCCAAACTTTTTGGTGCTAGGGATTGGTTTTGTGGAAGACAATTTTTCCACGGATGGGGAGGGGTGATGGCTTTATAGCCTGCCACTAGATGCAACTTAATTTTTGCTTGCCACTCACTGATAGGGTGTTGATATGAGTCTGCAGGCAATTGGTTTATTATGGTCTCTGTGCAGTCAGACCTCCCTGGTAGTGGTAATCTGTATTTGCAGCCTCTCTCCAGTGCTAGCATCAGTGCCTCAGCTCCATCTCAGACCCCAGGCATTAGAGTCTCATAAGGAGCCTGCAACCTAGGTCTCTCGCATGCACAGTTCACAGTAGGGTTCACACTTCTATGAGAAGCTAATGCTGATGCTGATCTGACAGGTGGTACTGTGAGCAATGGGGAACAGGTGTACAGACACATGAGGCTTTGCTTGCTTGCCCACCTGCCTCCTGCCTTGTGGTCTGGTTTCTTATCGGCCATGGTCCAGTTCCAGTCTGTGGCCCAAGGGTTGGGAAGAACCATACTGCTTTTCATGGTGGCTGTACCAGTCTGCATTCCCACCAATGGTGCAAAAGAGTTCCCCTTTCTCCACATCCTATCCAGCACTTGTTGTTTGTTGATTTATTGATGATAGCCATTCAGAGAGGTGTGAGATGAAATCTCATTTGGTTTTAATTTGCATTTCTCTGATGATTAGTAATGTTGATCTTTTCATAGGTCTATTGGCCGTGCATATATGCTCTTTGGAGAAGCATCTATTCGGGTCCTTTGCCAGGTTTTTAAATTGGGTTTTTTATTTTTTTGGTGTTGAGTTTTGCAAGTTCTTTGTAAGTTTTTGATATTAACCCCTTATAAGATATAACAGAAAATACATTCTCCCATTCTGTGGGTTGTCTTTTTATTTTGCTGATGATTTCCTTTGCTGTGCAAAAACTTCTACGTTTGATGTAGTCCCATTTGTTTATTTTCCATTTTGTTTCCCTTGCCCGGGGACATATTATCTGATAAAATATTGCTATGAGCAATGTCTGAGATTTTACTGTCTGTGTTTTCTTCTAAGATTTTTATGGTTTTGGGTCTAATATTTCAGTCTTTGATCCATTTTGAATTTATTCTCGTGTGTGGTATAAGAACCTGGTCTCGTTTCATTTTTCTGCCCATATCTGTCCAATTTTCCCAACACCATTTATTGAATAAACTATCTTTAGCCTCTGTCAAATGTTAATTGATTATAAAGGTGTGGGTTTATTTCTGGATTCTCTATTCTGTTCCATTGATGTATGTATCTGTTTTTATGCCAGTACCATTCTGTACTTCATTTATTATGTTTTCATACTATGGCTTTATAGTATAGTTTCATATTAGGTAGTGTAGTGTGATTCTTCCAACTTTGTTCTTCTTTCTCAGATTGCTCTTGCTATGTGGGGCCTTTTGTGGTTCCATATAAATATTTGAAATATTTGTTATAGTTTTGTGAAATATGTCATTGGAAACTGGGTAGGAATTATGTCGACTCTGTAGATAGCTTTGGGTAGAATGGACCTTTTAATAATGTTAATTCTTCCTATCCATGAACACGGTGTGTGCTTCCACTTTTTGTATCTTCATCTATTTCTTTCTTCAGTGTCTTACAACTTTCTGAGTACAGGCCTTTTATATCCTCATAGATTCTTAGATATTTTATTCTTAGGTATTTCATTCTTTTTGTAGCAATTGTGAATGGGATTGTTTTCGTAATTTCCCTTTCTGTTAGTTTGTTATTATCATATGAAATGCAACTGATTTCTGGATATTAATTTTGCATCCTGCTACTTTGCTGAATTCATTCATGACTTCTAGTTGTTTCTTGGTGGAATCTTTGGGGTTTTCTACGTACAATATCATGTAAGTTGCAAATAATGACAGTGTTACTTCTTCCTTTCCAATTTAGATGCCTGTTATTTCTTCATCTTGTATCTTTGCTATGGCTAGGACTTCCAGTGCGATGTTCCATAAGAGCGGTGAAAGCAGTTATCCCTGTCTTGATTCCAGTCTTAATGGGAAGGCTTGTAGTTTTTGCCTATTGAGTATGACGCTGCTGGCAGTAGCTTTGTCATATATGACCCTCATTATGTTTAGGTATGTTTCCTCTAATCCCATTTTGCTGGGAGTTTTTATCATAAATGAGTGCTGGATTTTATCAAATGCTTTTTCTGCATCTGTTGATATGATCATAAGGCTCATATCTTTCATTTTGTTTACGTGGTGAATCATATTTATTGATTTCTGAATGTTGTATCAACCTTGCATTCTTGCAATAAATCCCACTTGATCATGGTGTATGATCCTTTTGATGAATTGCTCTTATTCATTTTGCTAATACTTTGTTGAGGACTTTAGTGCTTATGTTCGTCAGGGATATTGGCCTATAGTTTTCTTTGTTCGTAGTGTCTTTACCTGGTTTTGGAATGAGGATAATTCTGTCCTCATAAAATGAGTTGGAAACCTTCCCTCATCTTGAACTTTATGAAATAGTTTGAGAAGGAGAGGTGTTAGTTCTCAGAATGTTCAGCAAAATTCACTTGTGAAGCCATCTGGTCCATTGGTTTTGTTTGTTTGAAGTTTTTTAATTACTGCTTCAATTTCACCAGGTATATTCTGTCTATTCAGATTCTCTAATTCTTCTTGATTTAACTTTGGAAGATGGTAGGTTTCTAGGAATTTAACCATTTTGTCCAAGTTGTGCAGTTCATTGGCACATAGTTTTCATAATATTTTCTTAGAATCTTTTGTGTTTCTTTGGTGTTTGTTATTATTTCTCTTCTTTCATTTCTGACTTTGTTTATTTTTCTTTCTCTTTTTTTCTTGTTGAGTGTGGTTAAAGGTTGGTCAATCTTGTTAATCTTTTCAAAACCAGCTCTTGGATTCATTGATGTTTTGTATCATTTTTCTAGACTCTCTTTCATTTATTTCTGCTTTGGTCTTTATTATTTCCTTCCTTGTACTTATTTTGGGCTTTTTTTTTTCAGTACCTTTAAGTACAAAATTAGTTTGTTTATTTGAAGTTTTCTTCTTTTCTTTCTCTCTGTCTTTTTTTTTTTTTGAGATAGACCTATAATGTCATGAATTTCCTATTTAGGATTGCTTTCCCAGTGTCCCACAGACTTTGGATTGCTGTGTCCTCATTTTCAGTTGTTTCCAGGTATCTTTTGATCTCTTCCTTGATCTCATTGTTGACCTGTGCTATGTTTAAGAAGGGTTTTTTTTTTTCTCATGCTCTTACTTCTGTTACAATGAAACAATGATGGTGCTTGTTACTCAGTGCTTCCTAGTGTGGAGGTGGGAGCAAGGGTGATTCTCTGTGTCCTAGTCCTGCTTCAGTTTTAGGCATGTCCCTGGGTCTCAGAGGTGGGTATTTCTCAGTGATCCTGCTTCTCTTTCTTGGGGCTCTGGGAGCAACAGGTTTGCTACCCTTTGCCCACTAGGTTAAGAGTTTTATTCCATAGGGAAGAAGGACATTGGAATTTTCCACAGCAGCGATTGCTCCTCTCCCCAGGTCTGTACCACTGAGAGGATATCTGTGGTCTCAGGCCCCACCTCCACTCCCTCTTCAGTGCCCTGTGGGCATCAGAGGAAAAGAAACTGCAGGTGGGCTCCCCTTGAGTCTGCAGTTCTCAGGGATTTGTGATACTTTCTTGTTAGCTCACACTGAAACCTTAGAAATTTGTTAAAAATTTTACTTGAAATCTCACTTAAGAGGTGCTCAGCATCCTTCTCTCACACATTGTGCTACAAGTGAGACAATCCTTACTTCTTTTCTCCTTGCAGGGGAGGGTGTTTCCTTAGATTTCAGGCTACTTGGTTGCTTTGTGATGTTAGCTTTCAGTGGATACTGAAGTGAAGAGAAGTAAAAAGAAGTGATTATTTTATCGTTCATACAACTTTTTATTATTGTTTGGGTGGGAGTGATGTGCTTTCAAAACCTTTATTTTTAATACATACATATATACATATATATGCTTGTCCAGAAAGTATCTAGCCACGTGCTATGAAAAATAAAGAAATTTGTTGAAGACACAAGAAACATTGTATGCAGGGCAATGATGCCTCGGTCCCCTTCAAAGTAGGCACCTTGGGCCCTCACACAGTTCTCCCAATCACTATCAGCTGCCCCATTGTATTTTCCTGAATCTCATTGACAGTCTGAAATCTCTTTCCTTTCAAAGATGATTTTAGTTTTGAGAAAAGCCAGAAGTTGCAGGGCACTAAATCTAGGATGTAGGGGAGCTGAGTCCTCTGGGTAATTTGATGTTTCACCAAAAATTAGGCACAAAATGTGATGCGTGAATGGGCACATTGTTGTGATGAAGCTGCCAATCACCAGTTGCCCTTAGCTGTGGCTTTCTGAATCATCCAAATAGTTTCTGTGGAGGAATGTTCACACTTAATGTCAGATTTGATGCAGATTTGTTGCTCTATTTGCTCAGTCATTTTGAATAACATGGCCCCACAGTGCACGTGCTCACTCAACAGTGTCTACCATCCCCTCTGACTAGTACAGTGAAGTCAGCAATGTCCACTCTCCTTGGCTGCCAGGTTACATTGTCATTGTGCAAACTGTTCACGTTATGTCCAACAATGGCTGGACTTTTTCTAGACTGGACAGATCTCATATTATATATATATTGATCATATATATATATACTTTAAAAGTAGTAATAGAATATTTTGTGTTTGGGAGATATCTGATATATTTTTCTTTTTCTTTTAGAGATCAAATACTTGATATTTATAGATCTCTGGCTATATTTGCTGAGGTCTTCTGAAAACTCTTTTTGGAAAAGAAGTCTATGACATTCTACAAAATTTATTGTATGAATGATTTGGGTTAGTGAGGATAAAGGAGACTTTTACTAGCCTATATTCAACAAGCTGTGGCAAGCTGTAAACATCTGGGAAATTACCAGAAGAGTAATTTAAAGGCACAGAAAGAATGGATTTTGGGGCAGACTATTTTGTCCACAAACAGTCTGAGCATTGAAATGCTGTTTCAAAATATAAAATGAATTGTGTTATTAAGTATGAAGTGGCAATGTTACTTAAATGTACAGTAAGCTAACCTCAAAAACAAGCACAAATATTTTCCAGTGTCTCCAGTGAGGAAGGTTCTATACAAATAGCTGTAGAAATAAAATTATTATAACAATTGGTTTACTCCCAGGATGTGGCCATGGTAGAAATACCATATATTAACTCTTTAGTGAATGAGATTGCTTTGAACAGTTTAAATTTGTTAGTTACTTATGGTGATATAGCAGAAAAACAATTTTCTGTAAAATATTATCAATTTGTTCTAAGTTCTATGAGAAATATTATACATGAAATTCACATTATATATGAAATTTTTCTCTAAAACAATTTTCTCTAAAATATTATCAGTTTGTTCTAAGCTATATAAGAAATATTATACATGAAACTTCATATTATATATGAAATTTTTAACTACAGTAGGCCAATAGAATACTGTATAAGTTATTTACCCAGATTGTCTGACAGGTTACTAGTGTGACACGACCAACATGCATGTACCCTGCCTTCGCAGGAAACAATGGGTTAACCAGTTTTGACAGTGCCTCTCATTCTTATGTGAAGTTTTGAAGATAAATCACTAAACATGACATTATTTTAATCCTTTTCTGGAAGTCTCTTACTGATGTAGAATAATGCAAGACCATGCAAATCACAGGGGCAATGAGATGTGCATTAACATAAATATCTGTGTGAGATAGAAATATAAACTTCCAGGTGTTGAAAGAGAATTCTTATTTGCATCAGAATTCCTCATTTCCCCATTTTGTGGCTTTTAAAGTTTGTGAGGAAGGCAGAGGAAAAGAATTCATCTTTTACCAGTATACTGAGTCCCTTTAAGGAATAGCCACTTATATCTCATAGTTTTTATTTTATTTTATTTTTTGAATAAATGTAACTTTGTTCTTCTTTTCTTCCCTTTCTCATTTTTGAATATGTTAGTGGAGAGTCTTGTTTTAGAGTTGGTCAAAGCAAATAAGACAGTAAATTGAAGTTTGCTGAACTGTTTTGTAGGTTTCATTATTCTTGCTCTTTTTTGAGGCTGTCATTAATTATTTTTAAATATTTGAATTAACTGTATCACGAATTAGACTCAAGGCCTAATTATGCATTCTCACAAATGATGCAATTAAAAATGTAAAATGAAACAAAAACAGCTAGCATTTCTGCAAACCCAGCTTGCTTAATTTTTCAAAGTACTGTTAATAAAATCAACATAAATAATTTGCATTTCTGAGTGGGTTAATAGACACTGGAAAAGTAATTTTTTTTTGTGATCAGAGCTAAGCAAAATAAGAAAGCAAAAATTCCCTTTAAAAATGTAAAAAAAATAATTCCACTGAAGGCATTTCGGCAGAATTCACAGTCTGTGTCCCAGAAATTTATCATCTAGTGCCAGGAGTCTTAGTCTGAGAGTGAACTGTGATATGACTTTGTAAGCAAAATATTTATAGGATGACAAAAATGAAGTTGTCTCGTGCCTGTGGAACAGCATTAGTGTCCCTGACTCATTGTGATAATCAAAAACAAACACACCAGTTCAACAGATTTCTGATATACCCCCCGGGACCAGTACTGCTCCATTGAAATCCAGAGACAAGCTCTCAAGGCCGAAGAATTGGAGCTGGACAATAGCCTCACAATTTTGACTTTGTAAAGCAGGTATGTGAGGAGTGACTGACTTAGCAGAGCCTGGAAAACTGACTGTAAGCCAGCAGTCAGGAAACCTGATAAATATCCTGATTTACACCACAGAAACCTGAAAAGGCTCAAGAATTCAGGACCATATATCACCCTAAAAGTGAAGGTGAAGGTAGGGCTAGAAACAAGGTGGTATGAAAGTCTGTTTCAAATGAGTCTGAAGGTGCTGACTGAAAACCATAAGTAAATATTTCCTCCTAAATAAGACATCTCCATTTCTGACCCTTGATTCCATGTGGTTTCTAGAATTCTGGTGGCCATATAGCACCCTCTGGTCAGGGGCTTGGAGGGTTCTTTTCCAGGACTCTCAAGAGATTAAGAAGAACTGAAGACAGTGACCTCACCTTTACTTGATAAAACAACTCAACCAGGTCACCGTGCAGTGAAACTGCTGTCACCATTACAAGCTCTGTTCTGGAGCTCAGACCCTCAGATCAATTTCTGGCCTCCTTATGCTTACCTGTGAGTGGGAATCAAGGGTCACCAGACAGTGGAGGAAAACCTCCATGTGAAAGCTGCAGACCAAATTAACAAACTAAAAAATGCAATCTGGGGGAAAGAGGAGTAGGCTAGAGCACAAAAATCCAAAAAATGATTGTTGGTCTCCTTACAAATGCAAAGTGCAGTGTTCTTGAAGTCAATAACAGCTTGCTATGCAAAGGCATATCAGAGGCAAAAGAAGTCATGCAAAGTAAAATAGTGAGAAGTCATGCAAAGTAAAATACCAAAAAATATAATGCGAGGAAATTGGCAAGCAAATGCAACCAAAATGCAAAGATAAAAACAATGTGACTGAAGGTAACACATTTAACGTTTTCAGGAGTTCAAGAAAGTGAAAACGAACAGGGAGAGGAGAAAATCATCCATTAAGTCACTCAAGAAATGTTTCCTAAACTGAAAGCTTTCCTTGGCTTCCTTCTGGGGCTATCCTGCTACCCTGTGGGGAAGAGCTGCATCTTCCCGGATTTACTCAAGGAATATGCCAAAGCCAAGTTAGAGGAAACTCGTGTAGCTCTACGCTCTCTGATTTGTTAGTGAACTTGATACAAACAAAATTGTCCCTTCAAAGCCTGAAGGACTAGCTAAGAAGGCTTTACGTCTTTCTGGTTTGCGTAGGATTAAGCACAGTGTGTAATGACAGGCAGTGGTCAGTTAGTAAGTGGTTCTTGACTCAGACTATTCGCTGCTCACCCTGGACTCTGCTTGACTGGGCTTGGTGGTGGGCTCACAGGGCTGCTGTCTTGCGGACAATTTCCTCCTGGGATCGGAGCTTCACCAGAAAGGGATTTAGATGTAAAATCTGTCTTAAGCACGCTAATACTATTTTTCTAAATCAAAAACAAGAACTCTTCCCCTTGCAGATAATTTTTTCCTGAACTGTAAATTTGTTAAATAAAAAGTTTTACAAAGGTATACACATTAAATGGCATTTAAGTTGTTAAAAACGATAAAATTATATTGAATTGGGATCAGTGCAGTGTATATAAATAAACTGTGTAAAGCTAGATTGTGTAAAGCTTATTGTGAAACTGATAAACATCAGTTTCAATCAATGGCACCTGAGGCCCTATATTCTGTTGAAATCTTAGAAGGCTGAATTTTTTAGAGATGGCTTCATTATTTTGCACCTATTAGTCAAGATTTAGGTCATAAGTATAAACCCCCACACCATTGGATAAGGGCAGGCTACAAAGTCTCTTTCAGACACACTGAGAAAGAATAATTTGTAATAATGAATAAAAGGGAAATATGAAAATTAAATATTTGTAAGATTACTACTCAGAATAAAAAGTTTTATCTTTGCAATCAAATCATAAAAGCGTGAATAAATTGGATAACTATGAGGCCACAATATGCCAATTTAGACCACTTTGGCAGGACTAAGTCCTAATTTATTTTCTGTCTTGTCTTTTGCCTAGTTGAATGTATACATCATTATTTATCATTCTGGATCTTTCCCCACTTTATTTTATGTGGGAATGATTATTTGAGCTCTTGGAGGTGAACTGGACTTGGAATATGGATTCCAGTTTGGGCCAAGGAGTCAAGCAGACCTTATCTGCCTTCACACATTGAGATGGTTGCTTTCTCTGTTTCTGCCAAGTCTGCAGCTCAGAGCACTCGGAGAGTTCTCATCCACACGCCATCATGGCGCTCTGGAATGGCATCAAGTGTTAGTATTTTCCCACTGCAATAGGATTTACTCTGCTCTTTCTGTTCTGCTTATAAATGTAACTATAACTCTTCAGCTAGGCAAATGCTATTGTGAATGAAAAAAATAGATACTATTTGGGTTTTTTTAAGGTGAAATTGATACAAGGAATATTTTACTGCCAACCAGATAGACTTAAGCTTCTTATCTTTAAAAATCACCCAGACCTCTAACCTGTCATCTCCTTCAAATCTTTCTACTTGTGCCTCCTTATTTGCCCTTTCATTTTAGGTTCATTCTCTAGTTCTTTGTGCTCAAGGAGGCCAACAACGATGGTACCCACTGCTGAAGAGTGAAACATTCAGTGTGCCTGTGGGATTTTAGTTTGTTTCATACCAAATTACTTGTTGGATGTGGTGTGGCAAATGAAATGCAGTAAAGCAAAAAGAAACTACTCTTACTTTTTCTAACAAATACAGCTTATATATTTAAAATTCCTTCTATAACACATGTCCTTCTTCTGCAATCTTATACTGGGTTGCATTCTCTGTGAAGAGAACCTACTCATACAATATATGGTTCCCTGCTTTCTGTCTTAAACGAACACATTGCACTTGAGATGCTATTCAGTGTTTCTTATCCGCTTAACATGTCTTTTTCCTCTGTGTTTATTTTCCTTCCTGAACTATTTTTAAGGCGTTAATATATGCAAAGAATCAAGTAGGAACAATTTCTATCCTTGAGGAACTTACAAGGGAGTGTGGGAAACAGAGATGTGTGAAAATAACTGTGCAACAATACAAATTGCTTATATTTATGGAGATGTTACTATGTGCTGGACACTCTTCTAAAATCAGGGACGTCTCTTAACCCTCAGAGTAACACTACAGGATAGGTTACCATTGATTTCATTATAATTAATGAGGAAATAGGTTTAGCGACTTTGGATTCTTGGCCTATGTTGAGGAAACTAGGTTTTCTGGCTTCTAAGAATAGGGATAAAGCACAATGACTCACAATCTTCCCAAAGGCAGAAATGTAGCCCAAAGATAATAGATTCCTAAAAGTTATGCAGATCAAATGCCCTGGGAATGCAGAGAAGGAATAGTTAACTGGCAATTCAACTGAGTCTTGAGTGCCATTAGGGTGTTGAGTGAGTGAGTCTGTGTCTGTACTGCACCAACCAAACCAACATCTAACCTTGAGAACTGGCTTTCTTTTTTATTGTATTTATAACACATTTATTTGGGCATTGTCTGAGTCTGGATACTACTGAAGTCAGAGAAATAGTTGGTCACAGATCACACATATTAGAAGCAGAGCCCAAATCAGGCCTAGCTTCATTTTTATAACAAAATGTTTTTAATCAACATTTATCTTGCACCTTTTTTGGAAACTACTCAATATAATCCAAAAAACTGATCCAAAGATTTGTGCTCAGTTATCGGGGACACAACTGGTGATTGATTCCTTCTGAAAATTAACTTCTTTTAGGGAAATTACTGGACCTATAATTAACTTTCCTTAACAATGGAAGCACTTGATCAATGTGTGCCTGACATTGCCACAGAAGCTATTAGCCACCACACGCTTTAATATGGAAAACAATTCAGAGTGTTTTCAAAGAGTAAAAAAACCAAAAAACAAAAAACCAAAATCTTGGGAAAGAGGTCCTTTGAGGTAATAATGAAAGATCAAAAGAGAGGTGGGAGTCTTTGCCAAGTTGACTAAAAGGTAAAGATACCACCCATGTGTCAAGTTTAGCTTGTCATTGTAATGTGAAAAGACAGTCCATCTCTACTTTTGCCTTTGTACCTTTTCAGTAATAACTTTGAGAATGTACACTAGAGTTTAGAAGTTGGTATTACCAAACATTAATTTCATTCACCTTACACATGTGAGAAATCAGAAAACTTTGGAAAAGAATTCATAAGGCTTCATAGAGATTGGATTTATTGTTTCAGCTTTGGGGAAATAAAAGGAATGGTACCTGGCTATAAGATATATATGTATATATATATGTATAAAATTTCTGGACATTACTATTTGTATTTCCTCTGTCTTTTTTCTTGGCCAATCTTGTTAGAATTTTATAAAATGTATTAATCTTTTCAAAGAACAAATATATATAAATATGTAAAATATATAAAATTTATTAAATTCATTTAATGATGTATTATAAAAAGGAATAAAAAGAGGTTATTTTGTTAAATATGGTATTTTCTTTAATTAACTCATTAGTGTTAAATGTTTAATGACTTAAAAAGATCAATGTAACATAAGAGTTTAGAAACAATAAGTGATTTATATGTAATTTGGAAACCTATGAATAGTAAGAAGTTGAGTGATAGCTACCTATAGCTTTCATATACAATAATTAATTGACATTTTTAAAATTAAAAATTACCAACATACCCAAAATAAAATAAACTAGTACAATGAATCCATATGTTCCTACCACCCAGAGTCGATAACTGTTAACTTCTTCATTTTTCTCCCTCACTTACACTTTTACTTTTGCTAGAATCTTTTAAAAACAATCTCAGACCTCATGTTATTCCACTCTAAATACTTTCACTATATATTGCTAACAAATGAAAAATATTTTTAATGTAATCACAAAACCATTATCACAACAAAATTAATAGCTTTTTATTAATATCTAATACCTAGTCTATACTGAAATTTCTTTAACTGATTAAAAAATGTCTCTTTTATAGTTGGTTGTTCAGTAAGAGATCTGAACAAGGCCTAAGTAAGTACATCTTATTTTGCATGCTTCTTAAGTTTCTTTTCATCTATAACAGGTCCTCCTGCCTTTTAAAAATATATCTATTTAGAAGAAATAAGAACATTTGTCTTATGAAATATTCTAATTTTGGGTTTTGGCTGATTCTTTCCTTGCCATATCAAATGACTTATTTCTTTATCCTTTATTTTTCATAAATAATAGCAATTCATGGAAGTTTGATTATATTTAGGGTAAGATGATTCATTTTAAAGTTTCTTAGACATGTTTGCAAAGATAATTGTCAGTATGTTATGGAATTATTTAGTGTACTAGGTAAGTCCATAATTTTTGCTTACAATAAAATAATTGAATTATCAGATACATTTAAAAGATCATATACAATGACTAAATGGGATTTATCCTGAGGATGCAAGTTTGGTACAATAGTCACAAATCAACCAATGTGATACATCAATCCAAAATGAACAATAAAAACCACATGATCTTCTCAATGGATGCAGAGAAAGCGTTTGATAAAATCCAGCACCCATTTATGATAAAAACTCTCAACGAAGTGGAAATAGTGGGAACAAACCTCAATGTAATGAAGGCTATTATGACAAACCCATCACCAGCATCATGCTCAATCAGCAAAAACTACAAGCGTTCTCATTGCGATGGGAACAAGACAAGAGAGGGCCACTTTACCACTCTTAGTCAACACAGTACTAGAAGTCCTAGCCACAGTGATCACACAAGAAGAAGAAAAAAAGGCATCCCAATTTGAAAGGAGGAGGTAAAATGGTCATTATTTGCAGACATGATATTATACATAGAAAACCCTATAGAATTCATCAAAAAATGACTAGACCTAATAAATGAATTTAGCAAAGTAGCAGGATACTAAAATCAATACTCAGAATGCAATGGCATTTTTATGCACCAATAATGAGCTATCAGAAAGAGAAACTAAGAAAACAATCCTGTTTACTATTGCAACAACAACAAAAAAATAAGGTACCTAGGAATAGATTTAACCAAGGAGGTAAAAATCCTGTATTCAGAAAACTACAGGACACTGAAGAAATTGAGGAAGATGCAAACAAATGGAAGCATATACCATGTTCATGGATTGGAAGAATTAACATCATTAAATGTCCATACTACCCAAAGCTATCGTTAGAGTCAGTGCAATTTCTGTTAAAATATCAATGGCACATTTCACAGAACTTGAGCAAATATTCCAAAAATTCATATGGAACCAAAAAAGACCCTGAATAGCCTCAGTAATCCTGATCCCAAGCTATAGTATAGGCATTGTAATCAAAACAGCTTGGTACTGGCATACGAACAGACACACAGATCAATGAAACAGAGCAGAGAGACCAGAAATAAACCCATGCCTTTCTGGTCAGTTAATATTTGACAGAGGAGGCAATAGCATACAATCGAGTAAAGACAGTCTTTTCAATAAATAGTATAGGGAAAACTGGACTGGTGCATGCAAAAAAAAAAAAAAAAGAAAATAGACCACCAACTTACACCACACACCAGAATATTTTGCCATTAAATTTGATGATTACCATATATTTTTAATAGATGCTCTTTATTAGGTTGAAGAAAAAATCTTTTATTTTTTGTTTGATGAGAATTTTATCATAAATAAGTATTAAATTTTGTCAAATGCTTTTTCTGCATTGATCATCATATAATTTCCTTTTTTATTACATTAATATGATGAATTATACTGATTGATGCTTTATTATTAAACCACATTTGCATTCCTAGTATATATGCCATTGATTATGGAATATATGATCCACTTTATATATTGCTGGTTTGACTTATTAGTATTTTGTTGAGATGTACATATACTAATGAATAAATTTTACCTGTAATTTTATTTCCTTTAAATTTTTTTCTTGATAATATTCTTGTGAAATTTGTAATTAGGGTAATTGTGGCCCAATAAAATGAATTGCAAAATGTTTTTTTTCTTCTCCTCTGTTTTGTAAAAAAAACCTTTGTATATGTTTGGTATTATTTTTTTTTGAAATATTTAGTAGAATTCTCTAATCCATCTGAACTCAAAGTTTTTGTTTTTTGTTCTGTTTTTTTGTATGTGTGTGTGAAATTTTAATTCAAATTATTTCTCCTATTATACATATAAGGCTATTCAGTTATACTTAAAATTTCACTCTGTGTTGGTTTCTGGAAAGTGTGTCGCTCTGGAATTTTCATTTCATCTATATTGAATTTATTGGCATGTAATTGATTCAAATATCTCTTTATTTTCCTTTCAGTGGCTATCCCTCTTCCATTCTGGACACTAGTAATTTGTCTTTTCTCCATCTTTTTTCTTGACCAATTTGCTAGGATTTTATAAAATGTATTATTCTTTTCAAAGAACAAACATTTAAGTTATTTAGTTGTGTTTTTTATCTTCTATTTCATTGATTTCTGTTTTACCTTTATTTTTTCCCATTTTAAGCCTACCATGCCCCATTTTCCCAACTTTTTAAAATAAAAGTTGAGGTGATTTATTTTAAATATTTTTTCTTTATGCAGAAGTGCAAATCAATACATTTCTTCCAGGTACTGCCTTAGCTGCATCATACAAATTTTTATGTATTGTATTTTCATCAATACTCTTTGAAACATTTAAAAAATTTTCACAGTGGTTTATTCTTTATCTCATGAATTATTAAATGTATAAAACTTATCTTACAAATAGTTTGAGATTTTCTGAACATTATTTCTAGTGTAATATTGTTGTGGTCAGAGAAATACTCTGTATGATTTTATTTTCTTGACAGTTTTATATTTCTTTTACAACTCAGCATATGATCTAACTTGGTTATCCCATGTGCATTTCAAAGGAATTTGTATTCCTGAGTTGTTGGGTGAAATGTTCTATAAATATTAATTTGCTCAGTTTGGTTGGCAGTGTTTTTTTAGAGTTTCTACATCCTTACTTTTTACTGTAGTTGTTCTATTGCTTTATCAATTACTGACAGAGGGATGTTAAAATCTCCAATTATCATTATGGATTTGTCTACTTCTCCCTTTAGTTCTGACAGGTTTTGGTTTATGTATTTCAAAATTCTGCCACTCAGTGCATTTAGTTAGAATTTTTATAGCCTTTTTAATGAATTTGCATGTTTATTGTTTAAAAATGTCTCTGTTTTTTCAAATTCACTATTTTATTAACATGGTAATTATCTTTGTAATGCTATTTATCATTTTTTGTCAATGTCTATTTTGTCTGGTAGTTACAATAGCTTTTTCCTCCCATTTGTTTCAACATATATCAATGTCTTTTTTTATCTGCTCATTATACTTAAAGTGTATATATTAAGATAACATAAAACTGGGTCTTACAATACTTTTTAATCCAGTTTGAAAGTCTCTGCTTTTTCATGGAGCACATGCATACTAATATAATTATTTACATAACTGTGTTTATCATCTATTTGTACCATCTGATCTTGCTCTGTTTCTCTTTTTCTGTCTTTATCAGGTTAATAAAATATCTTTTAGAATTCCACTTTATGTCTTTAATGGACTGTTTTTATTACTTTGTAGTACATGCTCTAAGGGTACAATATTCATCCTTACTTTTCATAGTCAACTTTTATTTTTGTATTTTAAGTATATTTTATTGATTATGCTATTACGGTTGTCGCAATTTTTTTCTTACATTTATCCCCCCCTACCCTGGCTCCCTCACCCTCCAGCATTACCTCTCTGCCCCTTAGTTCATGTCCATGGGTTGTACATATAAGTTTTTTTGCTTCTCTATTTCCTATACTATTCTTAACCTACCCCTGTCTATTTTATGACTGCCAATTATGTTTCCTCTTCCCTGTACATTTTCCCCCATTCTCCCCCTTACCCCTCCCCACTGATAACCCTCCATATGATCTCCATTTCTGTGATTCTGTTCCTGTGTTAGTTGTTTGCTTAGTTTTCGAGGTTGAATTGTTGATAGTTGTGAGTTTGTTGTTTTTTTACTGTGCATAGTTTTTGATCTTCTACTTCTTAGATAAGTTTCTTAAACATTTCATATAATAAGGGTTTGGTGTTGATGAATTCCTTTAACTTTACCTTATCTGGGAAGCACTTTATCTGCCTTTCCATTCTAAATGATAGCTTTACTGAGCAATCTTGGATGGAGGTCCTTGCCTTTCATGACTTGGAATACTTCTTTCCACCTTCTTCTTGCCTGCAGGGTTTCTTTTGAGAAATCTGCTGATAGTTTTATGGGAACTCCTTTGTAGGCAACTGTCTCCTTTTCTCTTGCTTTTTTTAAGATTATCTCCTTCTCTTTAATCTTGGGTAATGTAATTATGGTATGCCTTGGTTTGTTCTTCCTTGGGTCTTTTGCTGCTTTTAAAATTCTCTTTATCTTTAACCTTTGACACTTTAATTATGATGTGTCTTGGAGTGGGCCTTTTTGCATCCAACTTGTTTGGGATTCTCTGTGCTTTCTGGACTCGTATGCTTATTTCCTTCACTGAATTAGAGATGTTGTCTTTCATTATTTTTTCAAATAAGTTTTCAATTTCTTGCTATTTCCCGTCTCCTGGCACCCTTATGATTCAAATGTTGGTACTTTTTAAGTTGTCCCAGAGGTTCCTCACCCTAGCCTCCTTTTTTAAAAATTCTTTTTTCTTCTGCTGTTGAATTTTTTTATCCCTTGTGATCAAAATCATTGATTTGATTCTCTGCTTCATGCACTCCACTGTTGATTCTCTGTACATTTTTCTTTATTTTGCTTAGTGTAAACCTTATTTATGCCTGGGTCTTTTTTATGCTGTTGAAGTACCCAATGAGTTCCTTGGGCATTCTAATAACCAGTGTTTTGAATTCCGCATCTGATAGATTGCTTGTCTCCATTTCGTGTATTTCTTTTTCTGGAGTTTTGTTCTGTTCTTTCATTTGAGTCATATTTCTTTGTCTCTTCATTTTTGCAGCATCCCTGTGTTAGTTTCTTTGTATTAGGTAGAGCTGCTTTCACTCCCTGTCTTAGTAGCATGGCCTAATATAGGAAAGCGCATCCATAAGTTGGATGGGGCAGAGCCTTCAGTAATTGCTCGGATAGGGCAACCTGTATGAGCCAGGTTGATGGAGTCTCAGATATGGTGTCCCTGCTCTGTGCCTCTGTGTGGGGGAGAGCTCAGAAAAGGGACAATGGCTACTGCCTGGCCTCTGGAGTTTTGTCTGGGAAACAGCTGTACCCTGGTACTCTCCCTGATGCCAGATACTTCAGTTTCTCCTTGTATGCCACTGGTGCCCTTTAAGCTACTGTCCCGGTGCTGGAGCCCAGAGGGAGTGAGTCTGTGTAAGTCCTAAGTCTGTTGTGGATGCTTTGAGAGGAGACACCTGAGAATCCCACAGTTTCTTACACTGCCCCAAACTCCACTGGTTTTTAGAGCCAGAAGTTATGGGGAGTTATATTCCTGGCATTGGAACCCTGGGCTGAGGAGCCTGGTATGGGGCTGGGATCCCTCCCTCCTGAGATATCCTTTCTGATTTTCACACACCACATGTGGTTGTGGGACTGCCTGATCCTCATCTTCACATTCCTGTGTCTCGTATCTTTATCCCTCCGAGCTGTCTGAATGAATGTGACTTCTTTAATTCCTTGGTTGTTGGATGTCCATACAGCTCAATTTTCTGACAATTCTGGGTGATAGTTTTTCTGTAGTTTTGTTGTAATTTTTGCTGTGGTTGCGTGAGGAGGCAAGCCATGTTTGCCTATGTCTCCTTCTTGACCAGAAGTCGTCACTCCATAGTCAACTTTTAAATGTTACTGTGCATACAATGTAAGAAGAACCTTACAATATAATTCTACTTAACCTCCTCCTGTTTTTTTGCGCTTTGTTATATATTTTACTTCCTTGTATCTTATTACCTTAAACACATTATTTTTTACATTGTCAATAGTCTTAAAATTAACTAAAATGTGTATAAATTAAATATATACATATTAAATTAAACATGAATACACAGATAATATATAAATATATTATAAATGGAAAAGACATATATGTCTCTTACATTTACCCAGTTACTTTTTCTGATGTAGTAGATACAGTCTTCTATCTTGTATTATTTTTCTTTTTTCTTTTATACAAAAATTATTTCATTAGCATGTTGCATAATTCAAATTTATTGAGACAAATGCTCTTGACTTTGTCTATTTGCAATGTCTGTTTTGCTTTTATTTATGAGTAATATATTTGCTATACAGTACTCTATTTTTGCTTTCAGTACTTAAAAATATCATTTCATTGACTTCTGCTTTCCTTTAATATTTTTTGGGGGGATGAGAAGTCAACTTTCATTCTTACTATTTTTTCCTCTTGCATGTAATGTGGTTCATTTTTCCTGGCTGCTCTTGAGATTTTCTCTATATCTTTTGTTTCTATAGTTTGCAAATGTTATGCCTAGAATCTGCGAGTTGTTATATTTCATTAATTTGGAAAGGTCTCAGCTGTTATCTCTTCCAATTATTCTTTATCCCATTTTCTCTCTCTCTCTCTCTCTTTCCCTTTCCCTCTCTGTTTGTTTTTCTGGGACTGCAATTATACATATGTTAGATGGTTTGATATCACTCAATAGGTCTTCAAATCCCCATTTAGTGTAAATATTTGTTTCCCTTTGTATTTCTGTTCGATTCCTCTTGTTGTTTTCCAGTTCACGGAGTTATCTCTCCTGCTGCTGTGTGCAGTGCGCTCCTGAGCCCAGTGAATGAATTCTATGCATCTTTTATTATCCTAGCACTTCTACTTAGCTCTTTTTATAGTTTTATATTTTATCTTATAAAGATTTTGATCTCATCAAGTTTCACTAGATTCTGTTACACAGGCATGACAGTTGTTTTAAAGTTCTTCTTAGCTAAATCCAATATGTAGGTCATCTGTCAACCTCTTTCTGCCTTTTACTTATTGGCCACATTTTCTACTTCTTCACCTGTTTTATACTTTCTCTTCTATGGCAATCATTTTGTTTCAAGAACAGTAGAAACTGCCAGCAAAGGGCTTTTCCTTCCTCTGCCAGCTCACTGGGATGGGTGCTGAATCAGTCTAATCTGCAGTCGCACAGAACATGGGTTTTGTGGTAGATTTAGTTAGATTTAGTTTGTTCCTGGCTTCAAATACTTTGAGGTCAGGATCAGCACTTTCTTTTCAGTAGGGCTTGAGATATGAGCACCAATAATTCTCTAGAGATACTTACTTCAATGTTTTAAAACTCAATTCCCAATATTTGAGTTATTGGAAGTATTTATTGCTCATCAAACCTGTCCTGATTTTCTGTATCTGAGGATGTCTCGGTTTATCTTCCTTCCTTAACCTCTTGGTGCACCTCAGGTGATGTCTGTTCTCCCACCCTTCAATGGTCTACTACCTCGAAATCAGTAAAAGACTAGTGAATATTCTGTGTGACTCGGGGATACCTCTGCCTCACTGCCCTCCCTCCCCAGCATACAGACCCTGGTCTCCTCTGCCTTGTGCTTGGGGGAAGGCCTGTGTGCCTAAGCGGAGATCTCTCTCAGTTTCACTTCTTGCTCCCAGCTTTTAGCATGCCATCCCCATGCCGTTAGTGATGATCTCACGGAAGAGAGTTGGTGGGCAGGTGCAGACTCACTCGGTCCTACTAACCCACAATAGCTACTCAACGTTTGTTGGAAGTTGTGCTGATTTCTCTTCACCTCCACCCTGGAGGACTAGTTTCTCCTTTTCTTTTTACTATTGTTTTTCCATCAGTAAAAGCATCCTTAGGAAAGTCTTGTCCATCTTAAAGTCTAATTGATTTAGGGATTTCATTTATCATTAGCTCTTTGATATGTTTCAAACTCTAAGTTTGTACTTTTGTCTGTTTTGTTTAATTGTTAGGGTAGAGATGATGGTTGTGTTAGTTTCTTATCTTTGCTGTAAAAATTGCTACAAATTTAGTGTCTTCAACACATTATTTTACAATTCTGGATGTCAGAAGTTGGAAAGGAGAATTCATTTCCTTGCCCTGCCCAGCTTCCACAGGCCACTTGCCTCCCTTGGCCTCGGGCTCCTTCTTCCAGCTTCAGAGAGTGTCACTCCAACCCCTGTTCCTTTCATCACATCTCCTGCCCCCTCACTCCGACCCTGTGATTACATTGGGCCCGCCTGGATAATACAGAACGATCTTCAAATGTCAACATCCTCAACTTAATCACATGTGCACTATCTCTTTGCCATAGTCCTATTTCCTAACACAATTTGGAGATCAGGAAGTCATTTAAGTGGTAAGTTTTATTTCTGTCTTTCACAGAGAAATATCTTTTCTAGGTAGTGCAATAAAACAAATATTTCATCACAGTTTACAGCCAAGTGTCTCTTTTTTTCCCCACATGAGGGAAAGAAGGAAATCTAACACTCTGGAGTCCTCAGCTTGGCTCCCAGCCTGCATTGTTTCTTATCTTCTTTGACCCTCTGTTGGCTCAAATAGGATTATTAGCCCTCACAGACTTGTTTTGACCGCTGCACTGAATGCCATAGGTAAGGTTCTGAAGACTAATAACATGATAGCAATTCGATAAGTAAGTATTTATTCATTTTCATTTTCTCTTCCTTTCTTTAATGCATTGAATTATTAGAATGAGAAGAGAAAGCTGGACCTGCAAACATGCAATGGTAACAATGTTGAAGTTGCTATTTCCCTTTGAAATACTTACCAACTACTGTTTGTGGTCTCTACATAAGTGCAATTAAGGTTTGTCTTATTGATAGACAACCATACAAACAGTCATATGCCATATGAATGGTGACGTGTTGTTTTGTCCTTTCTCCTGCAATCTCCCCTAACCCAGTTCAGACCCAACATCCCTACATGGTGAGAATATGTCTAATGTTACATTCTTCTGACCTTTACTTATTTCCATGGTAATTGGCCCCAGAAGAAATATCCTTAAATAATATCGTGCGTCGTTGTCATCAGAGTAACTTGGCCATGGCTGATGAAGGGATATCAGAACTGCACATAGAAATCTTCACTTTGTGGGCACTTTTACTCCTAATGAGTACCTACTCCGTACAATTAGTCATTTTGGTACCCTATATTTTAGAACTATTCATATGCGGTTTATAAATAGCTGGCATAGAAAAGTGGTTTTGCTTTAATAATGCCTTCTATTTTAAGTGACACTAAGTACCCTGTTATTGCCAGGAAAATAAATAATAGTATACTTCTTATAAAATGCAAATCCCAGCCCATTATTATTAGTTCATCCTATGGGATAGGGTGTGACACTTAAGTAAAAGCAGGAGTGGTAATTTTGCTTGAAGATGTCCAATAATTAAAATCAAACCTTTACGAAAGTAAACATTTTCTATACTTAGTTTATAACATCTCTCGCAAGTATCTGCTACATCCATTTTTTACATTTTGAGTAATAAGAGCTACACAGAAATATTCTATATTGCCTACAGGTCTAAGCGCAATTGAAACGGACATGGTGCTTTTACTCCCCTTCTTTCCTAAACAGAGTCCACGCACAGGAGCTCGGCACTTCCAGAGACTCATTCGGCGTGATGGGAAGACTGCAGAACATAGATATAGCAATCTGCTCGGCTAACTCCTGCTACCCATCGGGAGTTGTGGAATAGGTCTCAGCAGGTTGAGCGCTGTGCACCCACGCACAGTGGAATGCTGTGATTACAGCAGGTAGGTGGCGCGGGTGAGGGAGAACTTCATAGACGTGGGAGTCCAACATAATGTGATGTGTGATTTATTGGAGTTTGTAGGGACACACACTGTAATTGTATGCTTGGTATAATGTCTGATTGTTGTGTCTTTCACACCCTCTAGAGGCCAGTCCCCCATGTAAGTGATAACCCACTGGAGCTTTTGTTGTGAGTGCAATTGAAATATATGAAATGAATAGCAACTGATTAATTGAAGCCAGCTACATTTTTGGAAAACAAATCAAAGTGATTTGCATGAATCATGTTTTGTTACATAATACATTTTGAGGGCACAAATTACCTTTTTAAAGCCTAAGACACATATACACACAGTGGAACAAACAGAAATATAATAAACTGGGCTATAATGACATAATTCACAGTGAATACTCGATGCCAAAACTGATGTGAAACAAATGATTTTCCAATAAACGACTCAGGCAGAACCATATCTGCTCTAAAATTTCAATTGACTATTATTTATAATACCAATAATTCTTCACCATTGTTAACCATGGGATGATGGAACAATTTGTTTTACATATTAGTTTGGGGGGTTTGTGTATTCCCAAGTTGGGAACCAATTTGTAGTCATGTCCCAGAAGATGTGGTAAATAAATAGTAAGTCTAAGAGAAGTACTTAGATGCGGGAAAATCTTTAGAGCAAAAGCATTATTGCTTTGTCCTAGCTTTTGAATAAAACTAAAGAAGTAAAATTGTGTTGTCAACATTGAAGACAAATATCATCCTCATTATATCTTTTTCTCTTTATTATCTATCATACATTTTTTGAAGTTCCCTTTATTTTTTTCTTAAATTTACTCCTTGTGCTCTGGCTGGTGTGGCTCAGTGGATTGAGCACTGACTTGTAAGCCAAAGGGTCACTGGTTTGATTCCCAGTCAGGGTACGTGCCTGGGTTGCTGGTCAGGTTCCCAATAGGGGGCGCGCGAGAGGAAACCACACATTGATGTTTCTCTACCTCTCTTCCTTCCTCTCTCTCTGAAAAGAAATAAATAAAAAATAAATAAAATCTTTAAAAAATTTACTACCTATCATTCTTACTGTTACAAGCTAGGCTATAGAAATACAAAAACTAAATTTCAATCTCTATTGGCAACCCTTTGTATTCTCTTGTTTTCCTTTTTGGTTTGGTTTTAAGTGTTGTATTATATATGTGTTTTATATAAATGAAATATTCTTAGGAAAATACATAAGTGCATACTACAACATGAGATTGCACCATTTATGTCAGTTTATAATCTGCTTCTCTGTGTAACAAAAATAACAAACATTTTTATGTCAATAACATTTGTATGTCAAAAGATTTGTATGTCAGTAAATATATATCTATATCATCATGGAATATCATTATTTTTTAACCATATACTTATTTTCATAAATTTGCTTTACTATAAAAACAAAATATCAAAGAACATTCATATCTAAACACACTCGTTTGATGACTTTATTAGGATAAATTCTTTGAAGTGGAATTATTGAATCACATGCATGCAGACTTTGAAGGTGTTAGTTAACATTGTAAAATCATCATCCAGTAACCTTGTATGAGAAACTACTCCCAGTCATCATCTTAAGACTCGTGACTTTTAACTACAAATGTAAGTATCCTTCTAGAGTATGTTGGGTACCTTTCTTCCTTTTTCTCTTCACTCCCTTTTCCCTTTATTGTTCTATTCCTTTGGACAGAGGAAGAGCAAAGCATCTCTTTATTGTTCTGAAGTTCAAAAGCTTTAGTCACTTCACAGAAATTTACTTAACTGAGTGGTAAATTTAAATAATTTCTAGCCTTTGTATTATTTCACTCTAGGAAAGAGGACCACCGACCTTTAGAATTTTAGGGTTCCGAGTTGTCATTTCTGTGCTTGTCATCTTGCTCCTATTAAACTGTCCATTTTCCTGGGGGGGATCAGTGTAGAGGCTTTAAATGTTATTCATTTCTTTTAATAGGAAATGAATATACTATAAAGCTCCAAAACCTAGTTTGTGATTGCCATTAGTCTAAGGAGGCCACTGATCATTAGTAAGTTGAGAATAGAATGATCCACAGACTATTTTCCTCTCTTGATTCACTTGTGCTTGTTAAGTAGAGGTTCATTATTGGGATAGTGGTGCTTATTCTGACAGATAATTGCTTGACTTGGGTAGAAAATTTGGTCTCTAATTTTTAATATGTATTTTACCTCTTATTGATAAGGATATTTAAAAATATTTTAAAATTCTGAAATAAGAGATTTGAAATGAAGTAAAAATGATTAGACAGAAGTAATTTTTAAGTGAAAAGTTAGAATTTGGGTAGTTTTTCATTAATAAAAAGTTAGAAAGTCTCAGAGATGCCCCCAAAGTGGCTATAAAAGATAAACTGGAAAACTTATCACATTGATGTTTCTATTTTTCTAAAATTTGTTTTAATAACATCATGATGTTCTAAGATAGGCACAGCAACATTGACATAATCATATTGACTGATAATATTTTTTCTAGTCAAATGCATTTTCAACTTACTAGTGTGGGTACATTAGGAAAATAAGTTTTGCTCAACTAAGATGGACCACAGCAAAACTCTGAACTAAGTGGAACTGATCCCAAGTATTTTCCTAACTCCAATTTTCTCATGTATCATTTAAAAAATTATTGAGCATACATAATATTCCAGGCATTGGAATAAGAGTAAAAGAATAAGGAAATTGCTCTAATCTTAAAAAATTTTCAGTTGGTCAGGATAAATGAAAGAAACCTGGCATGTGTTAAAGAGACTTGCATGATGATAGAACAGCTCACGCAGAGATTTAATGCAAGGAGGAACGTGATGCCTGTGAGGGACTGTGAGGATTCGGTGGAGGAGTGTTTTTATCCCCTTCACTGAATCTGCTAGCTCCACAGTATGGCTGTCCGAGGGTGCCATTCCATGAGGGTCCTGTTACACAGTGGACTAAGATCAGAACCTTTCTGTTTTCTTCTCTCTCCTCATAAAAATTCTCACCTTTGTAGCTCTTTGTTGGAAAAACGCTAACACCTTTTGTGAATATTTGCTATTATCTTATAGGCTACTGCACACACTCTCTTTCTGGGGGATCACCACATCTGAAAGGAGAGACAGTGCTTAATGGAACAAACCTTTAACGGTAACATTTTAGACAGTAGCAGCAAACCCATGTTCTGGAGATGTTTTGAGATCTTTCAAATTGCTGCTCACAGGCAGTCATTTATTTTTGGTGAGAAATTAGCCTAATTGTTTTTTTAAAGGCATCTTCTTAATAAAAAGCTCTTCTGAAGAAAAAAAAAAGAGTACGCATCCGGTTCAGGGTGGTATCTATGACATATTCAAGGGTTTGTTGTACTGCTACTTGCAACTCCGGTGCACCTTCTCATTGCCCTCCTCCGTCTGATTACCTCGCTGAGGACAGGTAATCCCACTGACCTGGGTGATTTCTGGACAGTGAAACCCTGAGATGCACTGTGACAGTTAAGACAATAGAGCAATGTCCGGAGTGGTTCAAGGCTGAGATTTCTGTCCCGTGAGAACATTGTGAGCAGGCTGGCTTGTGTCTTTCTCATAATGCATCTATGAGGTAAAATGTTGTCTATGGTAGGTCAGAGGAAGTGGTGCCTAGAGGCCTTCTGGTTTTGGCTTAGGCTTGTTTTACACGTTATTGGGGATTAAACTTGTTGGTGCCGGTTCTATCTTTTCCATCGATGCTCATTAGCAGAACTCCAGTTCTTCATCACATCATAACACGCTAGATGGCAGTTAATTTACCTAAAGTTTTCATATTCGATAACTTCCTCATTCGTGCTAATTGGGTTTCTTGGAATTTTCCATCAATCATGGCATCTCAGGCTTTGACTCTCCTGAAAGAGTCCGTTTGTGAGACACATATCATACATCACATTTACACAAGCAAAATGAAGTGTAGGATCCAGTTTCAACTATGACTCATGTCTGCTACAGCTGAAGTGGTCAGCACAGCTTGGTCCCGCAACAGATTCTTCCTCAAAAGAGAAAAATAAAGTCAGGAGACGTTTACCTCAGCTGACCTTACTCAGAATTCCACTGATTCATAATGTCACAAAAAACAAAATTATGTTCCAGGAGGCCCTGAAGGAACGTTCACTGCAGGGGGCAGCGTGGGGCAAAAGCACGCCAAGTTCTGAGCGTCTGGAGGACCGAGCTCTGCTTTGGCACTCTCAGGAGCATCACGGTTTCGTTTCTTCCGTTCCTTGTCTGTGAGCCCCATCAGTTAGAACTGATGCTGTTCACTGCATCATTCCAGATGGGTCTGGGATGAGAATTCTTGAGGTCTAAAGAAGTGTTACTTTGCTTTTCTCTACCTTGTTACAAATATTTCCCATTTCTATTCATCTGCATGCTTCCTTTTGAAGAAATGCATTGTTCTTTTATTCAGCACAAATGATTTCTCGTTTTACCTTTCATCTGAAATTCACGCTCTGTTTCTCTTCTCATTGTGGGATAATTAAAAAATAAAGCCAGTAGACTTGAAAAAAATATCAACAACAGTGATGTACATTTGGCCTTTTTTCCACTGCTACTACCAGGAATGGTTACAACTTAGATACAGCACAGTCCAATAAAAGAAAAAACTCAGTAGAAGACCGCCTTTGTCCTGGATACCACATGGTGAGTCATCTTTAGCATGATGTGGTTGGCCTGTAGCTATAGCAGTATTCTCTGGGCCACATCAGCAGGCATCCTGCTGGTTCATGGATCTTCAAGGTCAAGTAAATAAGCAGTTCCTACAGCCCCAAATTTCTCCTTGTACCAACATGCTGCCAGGATACTATGCAGGTCACCATAGGACCCAGATAATAATTCATTTCAGGTTTCCAGGTTGCTAAGAGCCCCACTGGTTTTCCTGTGTATGGCCCACATTCCTTTCAATCTCTCCCAGCTATTTCCCTTCTGAGGTCTTGCTCTCAGATTTGCATATATTTACATGTTTTAGCCTGTAAGCTTTTCAGCTCCAAATTATACAAAATAGAGGTCAGCCCTCTGCCAGTAAAATTTTCATTTCCCCCCCA